>OX465282.1:48626137-48868579 GCA_949987705.1 Thereva unica | reverse complement strand
GTTCAGTGTATCAATGGCGCTTCAGCCCGCTCAATACGAATTCGAAACCCGCTTTAGGGTAGCTAACGTTGAGGAGAAAGAAATTCTCTAGACAATTTTTTTAGATTAACCAAAGTTATTTGAACTAGCTTCTCTCAGGATTACTTTGTCACCAGTTCTGATACTAGCCAATTTTCCACTAGTGCTAAACGTATAACTATTTTGTAAGAAGTCAGTTTATTCCATCTTCGTTCATCATACTGCATACTGGGAAGTTAATCGTGTGGACCAAAGGGGTCTGTTGGAGCCACAATTTGTTAACACCATCACGAGACAAGATTCTTCCCAACTCGGACACATTGTGTGAACTCCATCGAAAAAAATTAACTGTTAGCCTTATCGATAGCAACCCAACGGGTTATAGTTGAGAAGAGAAGAAAAAAAGTCAGTCAAAAAAGGCAAACTCTGAGAGTCAGACGCGATCCCGGGACGGTCCACACCAAAAACTCAATTAAAGACAATTAAAATATAGTGAGTGTTTCTTAGTTTTTGTTGTGAATTGTGGAACATAGGTGAAAGTGACAAATCTAAGTGCAACCCCTCAACTTTAATAAAACACCAACATAGGAAATTTAAGGTAATTTCAAAATTAAACATGGTCCTTCGAGCCGGATAGAGGCGACATCGAAATCCGACCCCGAACACGTGCACGACACGTATTGTAAGGTGGAGCTGAATGAGGAAAAATTTAAAATAATTAATCATATTCCGTGAAAATAACACGAGTTAATCTTTTCGTTTTTTTTTGTATAAAGAAAAGTGTTTTTTAACTTCCCAGTATAGGAAGTTATTGTAATCGGTCCGGAAATCGAAATCGAAAATTTCAACGTATTTCATCTTTCAAGGTCCCAGGAGCATTTTAAGCAAAAAATTGGGAGGAAGTATGTGTTTGTGTGTGTATGTGTATGTGCGTACGGATGTGGTCATTTTTTCCTGCACGATATCGCGCGAACCAAAACTGATATCGACTTCGTTGAGGTGTCGTTCGAAGCGTATTAACCGAAATATGATCTGAAAAGATTTTCATGAATTCGGTCCAGCCGTTTTTTTGTTAAGCGGCGTAAGTGATTTTTGTACTGCACGATATCTTCCAAACCACGAACGATATTGACTTACTTGAGGTGCCATGCCGTTCGAAGCGTATTAGCGACAATATAACTGAAAAGATTTTTATAATATTCGGTCGAGCGGTTCTTTGGTTTAAATGACATAAGTGATTTTGTACCTGCACGATATCGCGCGAACTGTAAAAGATAACGACTTAGTAGACGTGCCGTTTCAAGAGTATTAACCAAAATATGATCTGAAAAGATTTTCATAAAATTCGGTCGAACCGTTTTTTTTGTTTAAGCGACGTTAATGATTTTTGTACCTGCACGATACCGCGCGAACTAAAACTATATCGATTTCATTGAGCTGCCGAAAAAAGAATATTAACGAAGAAATGCTCTGAAAAAAATTTCATAATATTCTGTCGGGCCTTTTTTGTTTAAATTCGGCTAATTGTCAGAAAGACCTTAAATTGACAAGTTTTGCTAATATCTAATAAACTCGATGGAATGAGACCCGTTCTAAACTTCGAACAAACCATCACTTGTCAAAATCCGACAACCTTTCAAAATCGTGCAAAAATTTCGTTACGCTTTACAGAAAGCGCGAATTTTTCAAACCTTGGATTAGCACTTTTTGACGGGGAATTGTTTTCTACGCGTGATACAGTTTCAGCAAATTGCGGTTTATCCCGAGATTTCCAGTAGCTACCGCAAAATTTGTTCTTTTTGGTCAAGTCTGACAAGTACTTAACAGTTACAGTTTTGCTAACATCTCCGGAAAGGTTTGGAATTTCCAAATGAAGTCATTCGCTTCTCAGTTTACCAACGGCGCTTCAGCACGCTGAATACGAATTTGTACACCCGTTTTAGTGCAGCGAACGAAATACGGAGGACATGTTTGTTTGTTAACGTTCAGGAAAAACAAGTTCTTTAGAAAAATCTTTTGAATTCACTACTATAATAGTTATTTGAACTAGCTTCTCTCGGGATTGCTTTGTCATCAGTTCTGATACTAGCCAATTTTCCACTAGTGCTAAATGTATAACTATTTTGTAAGAAGTCAGTTTATTCCATCTTCGTTCATCATACTGGGAAGTTAATCGTGTGGACCGAAGGGGTCGAACCCACATCCCAACTAGTTTTTTTTTTTTGGATTATTAAATGACACATATGAAGTATCCCTAACCGTATCTCTCTTTTTTTTACACAATTAAAATCAGTTTTCTTGTTTTTTTTCTGCTGCTTTAAAATCATCATACTTGAAGAATTTAAACGGAGTCCACTTAATTCTTCATGTCCATTATTTTAATAATCAAATTATAATACAGTTATAAAAAAAATCAAGTACTTTGATAACGGTTAACGCTCAATTTAGGATAAGAATTTTTTTTGGAAAACGGAAGACGTTTTATATATCGGTACAGAAATTTGGTTTCACAACGGTAAACAAGGAGTTCGCTATTAAATCTTTAAAATTTAAAGAAACAAAACAGGAAATATTAAGCAGTTGCCATGGATACAGGTAGTGAGACATCGAGTTCATCTGCAAGTAAACTTAAGGTGCCGGTTAGTGAATTGATCGCGGAACAAATGAGTTTGAAGTCTGAACTAGAGACGTTTCGAGGAACCTATATCAAACTGGCGCGAGATAAACGGTCCACGGGTGTCATTAAGGGAAAACTTGCGAATATAAAGGAAACTTGGAATCAATTTCGTGCTAATAATCGCCTAATCGACATTAACGCAGGGGAAACAGACCAACAATCGCGTTATTTCACAGAGGGAGTTTTTGGGATAGTCGAAACATTTTATTCAAACTTTCTTGGCGAACTGAACGATGCCTACGACCGGTTCACGCGGATACCAAATGTAGGGATACAACCATCCGCTTCAGCCATCTCCATAGCTGAAGGAGTGGAACCAGTAAATATACCTCCACAGCCACGCTCAATAACATACCGATGTCACAAGTAAAATTGCCTCGAATAGAGATTCCGAAATTTTCAGGTGAATACATCAACTGGCGATCGTTCGCAGATCTGTTTACCACCTTAATTCATACCAACGAAAGTATCCCAAAAGTACAAAAAACTATATTTTTTAAAAACAAATTTATCTGGTGAAGCTGCCCGATTGGTAAGACATCTCGACGTGTGCGAATCTAACTATGAAACTGCATGGAACTTGCTCGTGCAACGTTATGACAACACTAGAGTAATCGTGAACAGCTATTTGAAGATTTTAACAACACAAAACGTTATTCGTAACGAATCCTCCGATGCAATAAAGGGCCTGGTAGACACAACCAACGAATGTCTACATTCCCTACGTAATTTATGAATCCCAGTTGATACTTGGGATGCCATGGTCGTTTTCTTAATTATACAAAAGCTTCCCCGGGAAACTCGAGATCTTTGGGAATGTTCATTAACTGGCGACAAAGAGCTTCCCACTACTTCAGCATTAATCACTGTTCTGGAATCCCGTTTTCGAACGTTGGAAATGTCGAAGGGAAGTCCCCCCAGGAATCAGGCCAACAAGATGAGCAAGGCGAGTCGCTACCACACGCTTTTTAGGTGAAAAATCACCGGATCGGAACGTAACTTCCCTGTATGCCGACAACACTCACCCCTCCTCAAATTTGATGCTAGCTACAGCCTTGATACAGGTAGTCAATGGTACTGGGACCCATATTTTGCGCGCGCTCATCGATCCTGGCTCACAGGGAATAACCCAGAAAGCCGTGCAATCCCTACACTTACAAAAACACAACACATCTGTACGAGTAAACGTAATTGGAGATTATACCGCTGGACTCTGCTCAAGTCATGTCTATTTCCGATTAAGATCATGTAATAATGAGGCCTTTTCATGCGGGGTAAACGTTTATGTTATGAAATCATTAACATCTCTCCACCTTACCCAACCAATACAAATTCTGTCATCATGCAGTGGCGTATTTACCCTAGGGCCATGGGGGCCATGGCCCGGGGCGGCAAGCTATAAGGGGCGGCGCTAGCTGCTCCCATGCTTACCACTAGAAGCCTTTAATAAGACAATAGTAAATGCGCTGAGAAAATAATTTGAAAATTCTTTGTGCAAATTTGAGAATCCGGCAATCCTGGGCAAGACAAAAGGTCATATTTGTCTTTTGCAACTTACGAAAAAATAATACAGATAATGGCAACTAAAGTGACAACGGAACGGAACAACTTCAGAAGGCTAAATACTTTTCTTTCAGTGTAGATTCAATCCCTGATATAACAAATGTAGATCAACTTTCGCTAATTGTGAGATTTACTCAAGATAACGCAGATCCAATTGAACGATTCCTCTGTATTTTGCCAAACACTGGTCATAAAGCAGGAGATATGTTGCTGACCATTAAAGACACCTTTGAAATTCTGAATATCGACATTAACAACTATAGAGGGTAATCTTATGAAAACGCTAGCAATATGGCTGGGCAGTATAATGGCTTACAAGCTAAAATTAAAGAAAAATATTAGTATGCAACATACGTGCCTTGCGCTGCACATTCGTTAAACTCAGAAACCCAGAAGCCACAAAGTTTTTCGGGTTGCTGCAAAATCTATACGTCTTTTTTCAGCATCAACGGAGCGTACAAAATTACTGCAACCTTTTTTGACTAAGCCTGAAAATGTAACTGTGAAAAATTTGTCAACTACGCGATGGTCCGCCAGGACGATGCTTGTGCCAGTCTTAATAAAGATTGGAATGATATAATAGCCGCCGTTGAAGCTGTAAAAAGTGGGGCCCACCAAACAGCTTTGGTTAAAATGAAGCGAAAGGACTATTATCGCAATTAATTTTTTTAGAAACGGCTATATTATCGGAATTTTGGGGATCTATACTAAAACAATTTAATATAGTCTCCAAAATTCTTCAAGGTGTCGACACGGACATAGAGGTAGTTTCCAAGCTGAACGAATCCTTTAAGTCTTTTATCGAAAGCAAGCGAGAATCTTTCCTATTGAGGACGCTGGGAAGAAAAAATCCAAGACAGAAGAATACAGGAGCGATCGCAAGAGAATTGTTAAAAGGAAAAAACGACACGATGAATGTTGTGAGGGAGAAGTATTGCTACAAGGACGTGGCGATTTGAGGGTTAATACTTTTTTCCCAATATGCGACCAATTATTGTTGAACGAGCTTAGGAGGCGCAAATCATCATAAGACGTAGTAACTGTAACATTTTTATGCAAATTGGATGCAATGCCTGAAGCGAAAGTTAGAGTTAGCGCATGTATTTGAAAAAAATATACCCCATTGATCTTGCAGAAGATCTTCACGAAGAATGTATTCTCTTAAAACAATTTTTAATGACTAATGAAAATAAAATGAGCTTAAGCCAACTCAACCTATTCATTAAGAACAAGGATTTGAAGAAAGCATTCCCATATATAAATATCGCCTTGCGTATATTCCTCTGCACTGCAGTGACAAATTGTAGTGCAGAATGTTCGTTTTCCATACTTAAACGAATAAAAAATTATCTTCGTTCCCGGATAAGCGAAGTGCGGTTAAACAATTTAGTCATTCTTAATAGAAGCACATCATAGAAGCTGATTCAACCAAATCTTTAAATTATGATAGTGTTATTGATGAATTTGTGAACCAATTTGTCCATCGTAAAAAATGTAAAATATTTAATAAATGGTGTTTATTCTTTGGTACCGCGAATTTTTCCCATTATCAAAAAATGATTTTTTTTTATTAATATACGGGGCGACAAATTTTATAGGCCCAGGGCGCCAAATTTTAAAATACACCACTGTCATCATGGCCACATCTTACCGGTCTATCACTAGCAGATCCCACGTTCAATAAACCTGGGAGAATTGATGTCCTACTCGGATGGACGTATATCCACATATTCTACTTGAAGGTCTTAAGAAAGGCGACGCAAATGCACCCGTTGCACAAAATACATATGTACCTCGGATGGATACTTTTCGGAGATATTCGTCATTGTTCAAACGGTAACCATGACTTCAGTGCTCATAAGAGCATCACTACCTTACATAACAACGTCGAAATTGAAGGTCTATTACGGCGTTTCTGGGAGATTGAAGAGATTCATGATGAAAGGGGACTCACTAAAGCGGAAACCGAATGTGAGGAATTTTACAAACGAACACATCGCAGACTCCCACCCCGGCAGATATGAAGTAAGATTGCCTTTTATCAATTTCGAACATCCCTTATTGGGCGAATCTCGCAACGCTGCGGTGTCAAGGCTCCATAGCATCAAAAGGGTTTTTGCTAAAAATCCTGAAATATATAACCAGTACACCCAATGTCTCAACGAATACACCAAGTTATCATATATGAAACCTGTAACCGCGTCTGCATATAAGTTTGTCAGTACACCTCAAAATGGCAACCCTTCACTCACAATCAATTACTTGCCTCACCACGCCGTATTTAAGGAGAGTAGTACCACAAGCTGTAGAGTCGTGTTCGACGCCTCTCATCGTACAGCCAACTGGCGCTTCTTTGAACGACATGTTATTCACCGGCCCGAAACTACAAGAATACCTGACCTCAGTCCTTATGCGATGGAGAAAACATCGAATTGTGTTCACTGCCGACATTACGAAGATGTACCGGCAAATTCGCGTAGCAGAGGAAGATTTTCCGTATCAAAGAATCGTTTGGAGGAATCATTCGAGAGATCCCATAAGGGACTATGAGTTGACGACAGTCACGTTTGGGATGTCATGTGCGCCATACTTGGCCTTCCGAACCCTCAGACAGTTAGCTTATGACGAAAGGGAAAATTTCCCACTAGCATACCCAGTGGTGTTACATGATTTTTACGTCGACGACGTCATGTCGGGTGCCGACAATGAGGATGATGCCTTGGAAATCCAGGAACAACTGCGAAATATGTTATGCCGTGGCGGTTTCCTACTACGCAAATGGACTAGTAATCGCGAGCGTTTGCTGGAACACCTTCCTGAAAATGAGAAAGAAACTCAAGCATTATATAATTTAGATGACGATGAATTTGTGAAAGCCTTTTGGCGACCCAAATGCGATTGCTTTACCTTTAAAGTTTCAATACCGAATAAACATACGAAACTCACCAAACGAACCCTCTTATCACAGATCGCAATACTATTCGACCCAATAGGATGGCTCACACCAATAATCGTGCTGGCTAAAATTATGATGCAGCAACTATGGTTAGCCGGTTT
The DNA here is from genome assembly GCA_949987705.1 of Thereva unica. Taxonomy (NCBI): domain Eukaryota; kingdom Metazoa; phylum Arthropoda; class Insecta; order Diptera; family Therevidae; genus Thereva; species Thereva unica. The sequence goes on along the minus strand of OX465282.1, from coordinate 48,861,264 downwards.
GGCATGGGATGATCCTATTCCGCCCAACATATCTTCACAGTGGCATCAGTTCAACACTGAACTAGTTTTATTAGAAACCCTTGAGATTCCACGATGGATTAGAACTGCGGAAATCACAAAACCGATACAGCTTCACGGGTTTTCCGATGCATCCACCATGGCTTATTGTGCAGTCGTGTACATCAGAGTAGTGGGCAAAGACGGAGAAGTAAACACGACATTGCTCGCATCAAAAACCAAAGTGGCACCCGTAAAACCAATTACTCTCCCGAGACTGGAATTATGCGGAGCTGCATTACTTGCCAAACTTCTTCATAAAGTTAAGCGAATATTTCCAACCAACGATCTGGAAGTCTTCGCCTGGACCGATTCAATGATTACATTGTCCTGGATCCGGAAAAAGCCTAACCAGTGGAAAACCTTTGTGTGCAATCGAGTCGCACTCATACAAGAATATGTCGATTGCAACGCGTGGAATCACGTTACCACCGAAGACAATCCCGCCGACTATGGATCGCAAGTTTGCTTCCCATCAGCATTATTAGGTAATCAGCTCTGGTGGCACGGACCAAAATGGCTCTCTTTGTCAAACGAGCAGTGGCCGTCAAGATCCTACATGGTATATCCCGAAACCGACCACGAAAGAAAACACTACTCATCTCATCAAAGCATCTGATAATATTCCAATCGAAAGTTTCTCATCCCTGCCACGATTAATGAAAGTTATCGCCCTTTGCCTACGATTCATCGAACGTTGTAAGAAGAACCGGTGCGAGGGCAACGTGGCCTTGCAGGTAGACGAACTCCATTCTGCGTTACATCGGTTAATAAAGATTGCCCAGTCTGAAGTCTTTTTTCCAGAAATCACCTGTCTCAAAAATCATCAATTCATCAGCTCAAAAAGCCCATTACAGAATTTAAACCCTTTTCTTTGCGGAAATGGATTATTGAGAGTTGGAGGTCGGTTACAAAACTCTACCCTAAGTTTTAATGAAAAACACCCAATCATATTGCCCTATAAACACCATTTGACATATCTCATCGTGCAACAAGCCCACTTAATCACGATGCACGGAGGAATTATTGGATCCCGCGGTCAAAGACCTTGGTTCGACAAGCCGTTCACCAATGTTTAACTTGCTTCAAGCACAAGAAGACAACCGCTACGCAGCTGATGGGTAATCTCCCGGAACCACGCCTCACCATGTCGAGAGCCTTCACGCACACGGGAGTCGACTACGCCGGCCCAATTGCGGTTAAAATGTCCAAAGGCAGAGGCGCGAGAACGTTTAAAGGTTATATAGCAATTTTCATCTAAACAGTACGAAAGCCATCTATTTAGAGGCAGTCAGCGATCAGACCACGCCAGCATTTTTAGCAGCATTTAACCGATTCGTGGCGAGGAGAGGTGTTTGCTCTGACATCTACTCCGACTGCAGAACCAATTTCATCGGCGCCAGCAGAGTCATACAAGATAAATTCAAAAAGGTCCTTCGCGAGGTCCAGAACGCAGCTGCGGACTGTGTCGCTATTAATGGAATTAAATGGCACTTCATCCCGCCAGCGTCTCCACATTTCGGTGGGTTATGGGAAGCGGGAGTCAAGTCGCTGAAACATCACTTCAAACGGATCATCGGCGAAACCTCACTAACTTTCGAAGAGCTTGCCACCGTACTGACTCGAGTAGAAGCATGTCTTAACTCTAGACCACTTTGTCCGATGTCGAAGGATCCTGCAGATCTATCCGCATTAACGCCTGGTCATTTCCTGACCGGAGATATGATCCTGGCGCCGCCGCCTGAACCAAATATACTGAACCTAAATCAACACACACTCAGTAGATGGCAGTATCTTCAGCAGCAAGTACAACAAATCTGGAAGAGATGGTCCCAGGAATATTTATCTAGACTACAGGAAAGACCTAAATGGACAAGACAGCAAAGAAATGTTAAGATTGGCAATATAGTATTAATCAAGGAGGACAAACTTCCCCCTACGCAATGGTGTTTAGGTCGAATTCAGGAGGTCTTTCCAGGACACGATGGATTAATCAGAGTAGTAGCAGTTAAAACCAAATCCGGGATTTTTAAAAGACCTATCACAAAAATATCTCTATTATCCATTCCCGACAACGAAGTTGAAATTTAGAATAGAATAATATCTAAATATATATATAATATTAATCATATCGAATTCATAACTTTATATGCATAACTAAATGTGAAATTTCATATCTCTTGAGTTACAAAATCTGAATTCCAAAAAAAAACAATGAACTTGTATAACTAAATTTGAACTTTCGTGTACTTAATGAATTAATTAGATTATCAAACTTGTGAAATTTGAACTCTTTTTCTGTTAAACAGCCGCGATAAACGCGCATAAATATCAATGTGATTCTCGCTCAGTCGCGTCAGCTCCACTCGCGGAATCCGCGGAACGCGAAGCGCGATCATCATCTTCAACTATAAACTTAGTACCACAACAGCCCCTGATTCCTGAAGTGTAGCATGATTGATATGAGTGTCATATCAAGGCGGCCGAGAATGTTGGAGCCACAATTTGTTAACACCATCACGAGACAAGAATGCTTCCCAACTCGAACACATTGTGTGAACTCCAAAAAAAAATTAACGGTTAGCCTTATCGATAGCAACCCAACGGGTTATAGTTGAGAAGAGAAGAAAAAAAAGTCAGTCAAAAAAGGCAAACTCTGAGAGTCAGACGCAATCCCGGAACGGTCCACACCAAAACTCTATTAAAAGACAATTAAAATATAGTGAGTGTTTCTTAGTTTTTGTTGTGAATTGTGGAACATAGGTGAAAGTGACAAATCTAAGTGCAACCCCTCAACTTTAATATAACACCAACATAGGAAATTTAAGGTAATTTCAAAATTAAACAGGGTCAAACCCACATCCCAACTAGTTTTAATTTAACAATTGATCTTCTCTTCTTGGAGGTTGAAATATTACTGTCTAAACTAAATTTACATTTTTAATATCAACTGAAACATGGAAAATTGAAAGTGATTAGGCATGCAAAAAATGGGTTGAAAAGCTTTAACTTAAAACTAGGTGAAATTGGATCGGCGGATGTTGTCCAGACTGGGATGTTGCAATTCGTGGAAATAAATGTTGCAATTCGTGGGAAGGAATGTTGGACATAAATGTTGATACACGTGCGGGGTTATGCGGTCATGTAACTCCTCCCCCCTAAGAGTGAAGCGAGGGCCACAGGTACTGAGGGTTGAAGCTTCGGGTTGTTGTTGGGGCTGCTTGTTGGAGGGATGCTGGAATCTCGTTGATGGTCCATCTAATACTGTAGTGATGTCTCCATACTAGGTAGCTTATGATGATTAGAATTAAAATTGATATAGTTGTCCAGCTGATGTAGGTTATATGGTTTCGACGGTTAATGTCTATTTCCAGGACGTCTAGGGCTTCTTTAGTTTTGAACTGGTATGTTTGGAGTTTCTGCAGCCTCAATTTTTCTGTTGTAGGTTTAGGATGAATTGTGTTGAACAGGATCAGATGGATGTATATTTCTTCCCAGTAGATGCTCGGGTTGTCTCTGTAGGTAATCTGGTTGATAGTTATTTCGCTGTTGCGAAAATGGATCAGTATGGTTCCTTTTGCTGTTTGATTTTTGATACCACAAGTAGATTGGACGGTTGTTTCGGGCGAATTAATTAGTAAAATATAGTTTGGTTCCGGTTGGCTTATTGCTGTGCGTATTTCAGTTTCTTCGATGTGGCAGGATGCTGGTTGGTTTTCCATTAATTTTCCGATGCAGGTGGATTGGTTGAGCTGCTCTTGATGGCCTGATTCCTTACAATAAAACATTTCTTCTACCCTTGGAAAAATTTAGCTTAAATATTGAATATTTTGGGGATTAAGGATTATATAGGGTTCGGTTATAATTTGCTTTGTTTGGTTTATAGGGATTAGTAATATATGAAATAGGGAATAGTTTTCTTTTGCTAAAATGGGAATTCGAATGTTGAAAATTATGTTACTGCTGTTAAAGTAGGCTTGTAATTCGAGCAATTCGTAGATGTGCTCCTCTGACTTTATATCGATAGTTTGATTAAGAAATCTGTGACGGATGTCGTCTAGTTCGACCGGACTTAGTATATGCTTTGGTATAATATTTAATTTTGATAATACTATTGCTTCTGCAAGGTTAGTTAAATGGTTTGCCAAAATATCTATATTATAATTTATTTGGTTCAGGTATTGCATATAGAGAATTGAGTTCTCGTTTGTTTTTATTTTGTTTTGTTCGTTTTCTTGGTAGCGTTGCAAATGCCTCTCAATAGCATCTTGTTCCTTGTTAATATGGTCAGTGAGATTTTCGAATCTCTTAATCATTTGTTCATTTAATTTGGTTTGTTCATTCAACTCAATCCGCATGTCCTTCTGCCCAAGATTGATCTCGTCTAATTGTCTATTTAACTTTTCTGCGTCGTTCGCGTCTAGGTTTCCGGTAATCCTTTTAATAACAGTACCTAACCCATTAATTAAACCTCTTCGTTCTAAAGCTAGGCGTTAACGATCTTAACTTTTGCTCAAATTCTCTCAGTTTGACTTTTGTTATTTCTAATAGGTTTTTTATATTAACGTTATTCTCTAATGATTTTAATGATTTATCTAATTTCCTAATAGTTTCTTCGTATTTGTCTAACCTTACTATATGCATTAGATTTTCGTAAGTCTGTATAAGTCGGGCTGTACCAAGTCGTATTCCTTGTGTGTTCGTTAAGTCCTGTATTTCTAACTTTTGTCCGAGTGTAAGGGATAATCTGAAAGGAAAATAAGGGAAAATAATTTTAAAGTAATAGTTTTCCTTCGTATATTTCTAATATCATTTTCAAACGAAAGTATTGCATGTTTTGCTGTGAGAATGTTATCTCGTGATCTCTAGTGATATATTCAGCGAACATACAGCTAAAAACACCACAGTCATTACCATTCGTTTGTTTTGGAATATCTTTAACGCTTTCCTGAACGAAATCGGCTGTGTCAAATTCTTTATTTCGTTTATCTAATAATTCTTTTCTGATATAGTCTTCAAGGGTTTCTAATACTTTTGGGTTTGGTGTACCTATTGAATCATAATATTTAATATACTCTTAGGTGAATGATTGCCATGTCCCAATGTGCACCACCAACGTGGACAGGTACTACGATAATATCGTATGAAAATATATCAATCTTGCGGGTCTATCGATTCATAGAGCTATAACCACATTTCATAAGTTTTAGGATAAAGAACGTGTTCATTGCATAGGCACGCGGAAGTCCTTCTGAGTGGCGTTGCTCTCCGCGTTCGGCTAGGAGGTACATGTAGAAATTGATTACCACGTCGTTCAGCCAGTTTCCGTCTTTGAGGGTTGCAAGATCCCTTCGTGTTACTTCCATATTAAATTTATTAATTAATACCTCATCTCCAGGTCCTTCGCATGTGGCTTTTTTAATTAAAGCCCGATGTTCTGGTGTTAATTTTGGGAATTCGGTTTCTCCTGATAGTTTCTTGGTACTTCCTTCGTTTTTGGCGATTTCTTTATTCCTGTTATCATTCGAATTAGTGCTTTCTGAAATCTCTTGTTTGGGTTTAATTGGTTCAACTCGGTGTTTCCGTTTTTTCCTTATTCTTGCTTTGTGTATTTTCTTATTACTAGTAGTTAGTATGGTTATCTTCTTATCGTTTCTAATTTTGTGTGCCGTATACCTGGGCGTTAATTTTTTTCTTCTACCTTCCCTTCTGTAGATTATTTCATTTTCTTTAAATTCATCAGGATGTTCCCTGTTTTTATTCAATTTATCTATATTTTTCCTAATCGCGTTTTCGACTTTCTCTTTTATTTGTGGGTACAATGTACTTTTGTACCCATTCAACTTTACTAAATATTCATGTTCGTTATTGAAGTTAGTTTTCTTATTAAATTCAGAGGTTCTGCCATAGAATAATTCGTACCGCGTATACCTGGTCGTCGAATGTATGGCGTTGTTCTATGTTATTACTGTTTCATTAAGGATTTCATCATGGTCTCGTTCTCGATGGGTTTCTTTGTATTTTTCTAAGATTGTCCTGTATATTTCAGTTAGCGTTGAATGCAATCGCTCGACTGGGGCATTGCTGCTTGTTTGTTGGAAACTTGTCACGTGGATTTCCATGTCGTATTGTTTACAAAAATCCTTGAATATATTCCCAGTAAATTCCGATCCTTGATCGCAGACTAATTTCGAAAGGATGCCGTGCAGGCTAATGAAATGTTTCAAAGACCTAACTATATCAAGGCTGCTGCGAGTTTTCAAGGTGTAAGCAGAAGCGAACTTAGAGAATTTATCTATGATACTTAATATTATTTTGTTATTAATAGAATATATGTCTATGTGGACTATGCTTAAGAGTTTATCAGGTGTTTCTGGTTTTTCGTATTTGGGTTTTGGTGGATGTCTGTCGTATTTCAGCCTTTGGCATTTATCGCAATTACACTGGTCTGCACATTTTTTCTCCTTTCCAATTTAATAGTCGTATCCTAAGTATTTTTTCGCGCTGAATCCGAATCCGTTGGCCAAATTGCCCTATCACGTCAGGATTTTGAGCAATCCTAACCTAAAAGTGCCAAAGAGCGTGTTTTTTGCACTTTTGCGCGTTAAATATCTCAAAACTATGGAATGATAGGGCAAATCGGACAACGGGATCGTTTTCAGCATGCCAAAATCTACAGAAAACCATGTCGAAAGCGTTAAATTTGAAAAAACTTTTTTTGTAATACTGAAAAGAAAAACTTCTTGGCGCGAAATCGACGATTTTTATTAATACATGATATCATCGTTGCACCGAAGTTTTTCTTTTCAGTATTACAAAAAAAGTTTTTTCAAATTTAACGCTTTCGACATGGTTTTCTGTAGATTTTGGCATGCTAAAAACGATCCCGTTGTCCGATTTGCCCTATCATTCCATAGTTTTGAGATATTTAACGCGCAAAAGTGCAAAAAACACGCTTTTTGGCACTTTTAGGTTAGGATTGCTCAAAATCCTGACGTGATAGGGCAATTTGGCCAACGGATTCGGATTCAGCGCGAAAAAATACTTAGGATACAACTATTAAATTGGAAAGGAGAAAAAATGACCCGTTTTTTGCAGACCAGTGTTATTAATGGTTTGAATTATTCTGTTTTTCTTAAAAGGGAAGTAATACTGTCGTTTTAGGTGTAGTAGTGTTTCGTTAATTCCTCTGTGGTTATTTCTTTGGTGGTAATCGTTAATGATATATATTGTCTTGTTCATCGATGTTTGAAATATCGGTAACGAATTTTTTGCATCTGATTATCTTGTAGGCCTTACTTTGTGAGAAATATTTTGAATAAACTTCTTGTACGATATGGAAAGTTTCATCGTCTGTTAGTATGGCAGTAAGTCTATTGGGTGGTAAATATCTTTTACATAGATCGAGTATTGATTCGTCGTTGTAGTTGTTCATTCGTATAATTCGACGTTGTTTGTTTCGAAAAGGGGCTTCTACCGATGACGAGGGCTTTTCGTTTGATTTTTCAATAATCATTTGCAAGTTAAACTCATTTAGGGGTTTTTGGGAAATTGGTATTCCGTCGTCCAAATTTTCCTCGGCGGAATGAATGGTTGATATATCTTGGTTAGAGGGAGATTCGTCAAATTTGTTTGCATTGATTTTTATTTGCTTAGGGTTATCGCTAGTCAGTTTTACCCTGCTCAAGGCGTCGGCGTTGGTGTTCTGCGTACCACGTTTGTAAGCGATTTCATAATCAAACTCTTCTAGTTTGAGTCTCCAGCGTACTAATTTTGAGTTTGGTTCTTTCAAGCTCATTACCCATGCTAGTGGCTTGTGATCGGTAATGATTTTAAATTTGTGTCCGTATAGATACGGGCGAAAATATTTAGTGGCCCATACGATTGCCAATAATTCTTTTTCTATTGTGGAATAATTGACCTCGGAGTCAGACAAGGTCCTGCTAGTGTAACAGATGGGCTTATCGCTTCTGATAGCTCTTTGGGATAAAATTGCACCTATGGCGAAGTTGCTAGCGTCTGTAGTTAGTACGAATGGTTTCGTAAAGTCGGGGTACTGGAGAATTGGCTCGTTTATTAGAACTTGTCTGCAAGTTTCAAAGCATTTTATGTACCTTTCGTTGAGTTCGACGCTCTTTCCTTTCTTGAGGCATTCTGTTAGAGGCTTGACTAGTTTGGCAAAATCTTTATTAAACTTTCGGTAATAACCGAGAAGGCCTAGGAATGATTTTATTTTATTTTGTGTGCGAGGTATCGGGAATTCTTTAATTGCACGAATTTTCTCAGGATTTGGTTTGATTCCTTCTGTGGACACTATGTGACCCAAAAAAGCAATATCTCTGTGTAGGAATTCGGATTTATCCAATTGAATTTTTAGGTTTGCTTCTCGCAATTTTCCAAAGACCTTTTGGAGATTTTGGGTGTGCTCGTGAAGAGACGTGGAGTAGACGATGATATCGTCGAGATATACGAGGCATACTTTTCCAATGAAGTCTTTTAGTGCGTTGTCCATTACAAGTTGAAACGTGGATGGGGCGTTTTTTAAGCCGAATGACATTCGGATGTACCTATTCGTAGTGGCCCCCTTCTACCGTGAAGGCAGTTTTTGGAACATCTTTAGGATTCATCTCGATTTGATAGAATCCGCTAGCCAAGTCCAAGATGGAGAAATATAGGCAGCGTCCTAATTTGTCTAATATCTCAGTGATATTTGGAAGTGGGTTCTTATCGGAAATTGTTTTCTGATTGAGCTTGCGGTAGTCTATTACAAGACGCCATTTCTGTTTGCCACTTGCGTCTTTCTTTTTGGGAACCACCCATACGGGGGAACTCCAAGGGGAGTAACTAGGGCGGATAATGTTTTGGTTCAACATATCTGAAATTTGTCTCTGAACCTCATGCTTGTGTACATATGGGTATCTATACGACTTGGTGTAAATCGGCTCTTCGTCCGTGGTTGGTATTGAATGTTTGATTTTGTTGCCGAAGGTGAGTTGTTGACCTTCCCTAAAAAAGAGGTCTTCGTATTCTCGGCATATTTTAAATAATGCTTTTATTTCTTCCGAATTTAGGTGATCTGCCCGGATTAGCTCGGTTATTTCGTTTTTCGTCGGTGACTCTTCCGTGTCATAGTTAATGTCAAAGTGATTGACTTCTTTGTAGTTCGAGCTAACAAAGGCTTTTGCTTTCAATGGTTGTTCAATGAAAAGAATTTGATCAACGTCCGATTGGTTAGTTACTTCGATCATGCTATACCTACCAATCATTACATGCTTCATACAATCCCTCGGAAATATATAGGTTTGGTTGGATTACCGAACCTGGAAGTAGGACGTCTCCGTCACGGACATCGACTGGAAGTTTCACCATTATTTTGGATTGAGCGGGAATCAAATGCTTCCCTGAAGAAAGGTTTGGTTTAAATATTTGGGGAATTTTTGCATTTCTAGTTACGAGGGCGTCTTCTACTAGGTCGATTTTTGCGCCTAATTTTTTAAGGGCGTCTAGTCCGATCAGACCGTCAAAGTAGCCATGAAATTTAAAAATGAAAAATTGTAGTTCGCCGGGGTCGTTGAATTCTATGAATGTTGGAAGGGTAACTGTTTTATCGTTTGGGTATTTGCCCAATATAGTAATTATTGTAGTAGGTTCGCATTTTTCTACGCCATTGGGGGAAATATATTCGGGATTAATGAACGACGATGAAGATCCTGAGTCTATCAAGAACTTCAACGGCGGCCGTCTGAATGGACTTGATATATTGACGTAAGCGAGCACTGTACCGTGTTTATTGACGTCTAGGTATCCTGTTGGGTTTTCGAGGCGAAGTTGTGAAAATTTGTTGTGTCGTCGATTTCGGCGGTTGGGTATTCGAGAAACTCATCTTGTTTTGTGTATGTGTCTTGTACCGTTACATTAGGGTATTGGTTCATATGATTTACGTTAAAAAGTTCCTCAGCGTAATATTTCGGGAGGTTTCTATTAGTGTTAGAGAAATTTCCTGATCTGTGAGTAGTTGGTTGTCGAAATTTGGAATATCCTGAGCCTAATTCCATTGGTTCCGGGTTTGGTAGCCTGGTTTTATTTATTTGTGTTTGCAACGGTGCGAAATTTGTTGGGTTATTTGATTTATGTAATTGGTTGGGGTATACTTGATTTGTGGTTGTCCTGTTTGCATTCTTGGTTGGCTCTGGGAATTCCACTGTGGTCGTTGTTGGTAAAAGGAAGGGTATGTTCTATTGTATCTACCTTGTTGAATGTTAGGAGGACGTGAGAAATTTTCGTGTCTCGGTTTCTTGTGGAGTTGTGGCTTTTGGTTGTTAGAGTTAAAGTCACTTTTCATATATGAAATGTTTTGCTCCTTGATACAATATGAAAGGGCAACCGGCAGAGACTCTGGTCTCATGGCTCTAATAATGGAACCTAGTGGTTCTTTTAATCCTGCAAGGAACGTATTGAGGCACATTTCCGAATAAAGGTCTTTCTTAGCATGTACTGCATTTTGGTCGAGTTCGTATATTAGAATATTATTGTTCATTGCAGCCTGAATTTCGATTATTTGGCTGTAAAATTCTTGAACGGATTTATTCACTTGTCTGAGGTTGTGAAGGTCTCTAATTAAAGCAGTTTCGCTTCTTTTGTCTGAGTAATGAAGAATTAGGTAGCCTTTAATGGTTTGCCAATTTAAGGGCGTCCCATATATGTTCAGCACTTCATTTGCGGGACCTTCGATTTTATTTCGAATGGCTCTTAATAAAATTCTTGAATAAGGGGTACCGTCTAAACTACTAGTGTGGATTAAAATTTCTTCCACATTACTAATAAATTCGTATAGCAATCTGGGACTGCCACCGAATCGAGGTAAATCTTTTATTGCGTCTGGGATACGGAGTGAGTTGAAAACGTCGGTCGTTGACGCGAATTGTGGTGCTAAAACATCTGGTCGTTCACTGGTCATATTAAAATAGGGATGAATCTGAGAGGCACCACGATCACTACCTTGACTCGTAATTGACTCGATTGACTTTGACTCGTCACAGATATCTAATTTGTCAGTTTCACTAGTTACCGGCAATAACACTCTTTCACTTTCACTTGTATCTATTTCCCTTACGGATTCAAGACTACTAAAAAGTCTTCTTAACTTAGAATAAGGCTTAGGCATATAGGAAAAGAAGGATAAATATTCAATATACACTTACATCAATCCCAGGGCGAATGTTGTCTTCATGTTCGGATAGGCGATGACGAGAATTGAGATTCTCCGGTCTGTTTCCTGGTTCCCTCGGTGTTCGGCGATTCAGCGTAGTTTATCACAAATAATCAGAAAATTTGCCACTACTATCGATATTCCTTCGATATTGCAAATTTATGCACAACACGATTTTCTGATTTCACAGGTTGATGTTCCTTCAATCTATTTGCGTAATCACTGCACTGCTGATATTCTTTCAGCTATATCAAACTACCGGATTAAACTTTACGAGGATAGACCGTCACCTATCCTACCGACTGTGCCAGTTAAATCTTTATTTTCGCCCGTCGATAAAAATAAAAATGATTTGAATATTTAACAATTCTTTATTTTAATTTAACAATTGATCTTCTCTTCTTAGAGGTTGAAATATTACTGTCTAAACTAAATTTACATTTTTAATATCAACTGAAACATGGAAAATTGAAAGTGATTAGGCATGCAAAAAATGGGTTGAAAAGCTTTAACTTTGACGAAAATAAAACTCAGGTGGTTAGAAATAAGACTGACTTTATTGGACTTTATAATTATGTATGTAATAAGATCACGACGATGCGTTCAGATTGATGCCGACGGAAAAACTGACTGCAAAATCGATGCCGATGCGTGTGCATGCGTCGGTATGTGTAATAAAGCGGTAGTTAATTTTCAACATCCTCCCCCGGCGATAATTCTAATGGGTACAGAAGTTGAACAGGACGTCGTAGTCTGGAACCATTTGAAAGGCGTACCTCGCAAGCCCGTATTTTCCCATCTCGACCCCCTAAATACCGCCTCAACCAATGCCAGCTTCCATAAAATCCGAGGGTGCATGTGGTCATGAACCAAAACGATGTCTCCCCTTTTGACTGTAAAGCATGTTTTATTAATCGCATAATGGGCTGACCGAAGCTGCTGTAGATACTCAGTTTTAAAACGCTTCCAAAAGAAATTTAAAATACGTAATCGACTCTTCCATTTAAGACGAATATTCTGATCCGCTTGGGCACTAATCGCTGAAGGAAGTGACGAGAATTCTCCGTATAAAAAATTCGCTGGCGTCAGGGGCGCAAAATCTAAAGGATCGTCGCTAATATACGTCAAAGGTCTAGAATTCACAATATTTTCAGCCTCTACTAATAGAACAAGTTGTTCTGCATTCAAGGTAGAACGTCCAACTGTGACTTTTAAAATATCCTTAATTGAACGAATCAACCGCTCCCAAAAGCCTCCCCACCAGGGAGCCTTTTGTTATTTGCACCATGTGGTGGCGAACAATAGCACAAAAGAAAACACTTTAAGCACTTTTTGTTTGTTGTGTTTTAATTATATTTATGACACGATTGCGTTGTACATATGGTACTTATTATATTATTATAATTAGTTATGCGTAAATATATATATAATATTATATATATATATATATATATATATATATATATATATATATATATATATATATATATATATATATATAATATTTATTAATTGTTAGATACTATTAGGGGAACTTGAACTTATGCGACGTACGTCACGCTCTGAAGACACTTCTTTTGTAATGATCAAAAGGAGATGCCGGAAACTGTAGATCGATAGACATGCTGAGGAATGGACCGAAAACGGCAACATCACTGAACTTTCTTTCGGTGATCGATGGGAGTGTTCGGACTGATCGTTTTGATCGTGTCGGAAGTTGTTGTGTGACATTGCGTAAAGTTCGGTAATTAAACTTTACGCAGGCACTACAAGCCCTTTCAACTATGAAGTTCCATACAATTCCTTGATTACTTGTGAAACCTTGAAACTCCTTCGAAGACAAAACCTTTGCTAATTCTTGAAGCTCGATAGATGCACGCTTAAATGTCTTCGCATTGTCGGAAATAATAACTTTGGGCACGCCTCTCCTAGCAATAAATCGTCGTAATGCCATAATACAACTTTCGGTTGTTAAGTTAGGTACCAGTTCTAAATGAACGGCTCTAATCACGGCGCATGTTAGAAGCATGACGTAGTATTTTCTTGTTGTGGTAGAACTTTCTATCTCCTTCACGTAGAGGGGACCTGCGAAGTCCACTTCGGTTGTCTCAAAAGGCCGGGAGGATGAAAGGCGGCTTCTAGGTAGTGGGGCAAATGGCTGGGAAGCCGCTTTCCCTCTTAATCGCTTACAAATCACACAAGGTTGGATCGTAGATTTAATAAGTTGTCGAGCCCTCGGAATCCAGAACTTCTTCCTTAATTCCGTAAATTAATACCAGCATGAAATATTCTTTGGTGAATCTCTCTGACGATAAGCTTGGTTAATGGACTTTGCCTCGGTATGATAATAGGATAATCATCATCTAATCTCGTTCCAACACACAAAAATTTCGAGCTGTTGAGTATTGGATTTAACATCTTGACGCTAGAAGATTCGCTTATTGGTTTTCGCTTCGTTAAAGCTTCGAGTTTAGAAGAGTATTCTTGACGTTGTACCATCGCTATCCAGTATTTTTCCGCTATGCTTATTTCACAGGCAGTTAAGTATTTGTTTCGAATAGGGACCTTTCCTCGCTGTAGGACAAAACGCATGAAACGCATTACATATGCTGTTACTCTTAGAAGTTTGCTATACCGACTATAATTTTCCACAGCTAAAATCGATGAACCTGGCGGTGGTGATTCAGTTGGAATTTCCTCTACTAATAAACATGTTAAATAAGATGGGGCTTCAAGAATGTGATCCGTTGCTATATGTTCGTAATGGTCGCTATTATTCTCCACTAACCATTCAGGTCCATTGAGCCAAGTGTAAGAATTCGCTAACTTCGTTCCAGAAAGTCCTCTCGTTAATACGTCTGCTGGATTCCGTTCACTAGCACAGTGCCTCCAATTCTGAGGTTCTGAGTTTTTTCTTATTTCTTGAACACGATGAGCTACAAAGGGTTTCCATCTACGATAATCACCATTTATCCATGAAAGCGCTATTTTCGAGTCAGACCAAAATATGACGGAATCAAACTTCATCCGGAAATTTTTTTTCAAATACACACACAGGCGAACAGCTATTAGCGCAGCAGTTAACTCCAACTTAGGTAATGTCAACTCTGATAACCCATTCTCCTTTAAAGGCGCTATTCGATTTTTTGAACATAAATATCTTACTTCGCACTTCTCGTAAATATCAAAACATTTTACGTACGCTACTGCTCCATACGCTTGAGTACTTGCATCTGCAAATATGTGTAGCTCACTTATATGAGGTTGACTAGTGGCCAGGATGCTTCTAGGAATCGCTATTGCACTTAAACAGGGTAGTTCCTTTACGGAAGTTATCCATGATTTCTGAAGATCGTCAGGCAATACTGCATCCCAGTCTAGTTTCCGCTTCCAAGTACTCTGAAATAAAAGTTTAAGTTTCACTACATACGGACCCAACATCCCAAAGGGATCATAAATTCTAGATATTAGACTAAGCACATCCCTTTTTGTAGCATTCGTTAGTGGTAGAGAAGATATTACCGCTTCTATATCTATCATTAATTCGTCGCTCACCGTATACCAACGCAGTCCCAGAATCTTTTGCATTTCTGGGCGATTTGGATCAGGATTTAAGTTTGCCTTCACTTGCTGGCTATTACAATTCCATTTTCGAAGGCGCATAGAGGCGCGCTGCATGATACTAGTCGACTCTTGATAAAGTTTCGTAGCCAACAACTCGTCGTCAACACTTATAATCAAATTTTACAATTATTTACAATTATTTACAATTATTTATTTATTTGGTAAGTGCACACAAGATACAAATCTTTTAAAGTACAATATTACAAACTAGAAAAGTAAGAAAAAAAAGAGAAAAAAGACTGGAAAATGCAAATAAAAAGAAAGAAAACTATTGCAATGTTATACAAAACTAATTAAAACTAAATATGAAACTAAATATGAATTTGACCACTCGCGAGAAGACAACAGACACTAAATTAAAATAAAAAAAATAAATAAATATTAAACTTAACCAACAGAAAAATGCTTTAAAAGTTTGCTCCTGAAAACCGCCGCTGAAGAGGCTCCCCTTATAGAGGGAGGCAAATTATTCCACAGTCTGATTGAGTGCAAGAAGTAGGATCGACCACCAATTCTGCTCTTGAATGAAGGTATGCGGAAGCTTAACAGGCGACGTGACTGTAACGGTACTATAAAATTAGTCAAGTAATTGGGATTACTGGTAAAGTGTACCTTATAGAGTAAACATAATGCATGTATGTCAAGGTAAGACAAGAACTCGCAGGGGATAAGAAATTTGCGATAAGTCGAAATATGGGCATTTCGTCGTAAGCCAAAACAGAATCTGATTCAGTCATTAAATGCCACATTCAGTCGACGCCTGCAAATGGCATCCAAGGCAATATAACTCGAGATGCCGTACAAAAAATGCGGCATGATGAGGCTCTTTACCAGTCTTAGGCGTGACTGTTGAGGTAGGAGTTTACCAAACAACCATAGCCTTCGAAGGCAACTATAAACTTTACTAAGGATCAGCGAGACGTGATCGCAACAAGTCAACGTCGAGTTCACCACAATACCCAAATTCGTAGCTTTATTCAATATACGTAGAGGAGTATCATCAATCGTGATAGTATTTAGCTCATGGGCATTAACTGAGCGACGGCTGATAAATAGTGCCACGGACTTGGTAGGATTGAGTCGAAGGTAGTTATTAGACGCCCAGCTTGAGATACTGCGCAAGTCATCATTCACTCTTTTAATGCATTCACCTAGCTTATCAGATGAAGATGAGGTATATAGTTGCGTATCATCAGCAAAGAAGTGAAAACAACAGTTCCGGATGACAGTAGACATATCATTCGTGAATAATGTGTAGAGCAAAGGTCCGAGAACAGAGCCCTGCGGTACTCCTGATGGCACAGGAAGAAAAGATGAGTACTTGTCATTGAACCTGATGCACTGAGACCTGTTGGAGAGGAATGAGGAGAGGAGGGAGATAGCAGAGGACGAGAAATGGAAGAGAGCAGAAAGTTTATACAGCAAGAGTTTGTGATTAACGGTGTCAAAAGCTTTTGAGAAATCAAGCAGAACCAACACCGCGGTCTCGTTATCATCCAACTTAGCTCGAATATCCGTGGTGACCTTCAGCAGTGCAGTCTCGCAGCTATGAAATCGCCTAAAGCCAGATTGCCATTCACACAGTAAGTTACGTTCAACAAGAAAGGATTGAATCTGATCATACATAATTCTCTCCAGAACCTTGGACAGGTAGGATAAGATACTAATTGGCCTGAAGTCAGATATGTCAGAGGGAGAGGTTTTTTTAGGTATTGGCACAATGAACGCTTTCTTCCATGCACAGGGAAATACAGAATAGGTTAGGCAGCAATTGAATATGTGAGTAACTGCATCGATCACATATGGTATGATAAGCTTGAAAAATTGAGGTTCAACACCATCAATACCAGTGGCATTTGAACGAACAGAATTTAGCGATGCAAGCACTTCGGCCGCATCCACACATCTAAAGCTGAAGCCTTCAAACGAGAGTGCAGCTCTCTGTTCTAGATTAGTATCTAAGGGCATTAACGGTTGGATAAATGATTGATTCATAAGCTCGGTGTCGAGGTTAAGGACGCTAGCATTAGCAGGCCCAGTATGTATACCAAGTTTACGTATATTCTTCCATACTTGTTTAGGTGGCAGGTCAGAATTAAGCTTAACCGCATAGAACTCCCGCTTAGCGAGACGAATTTTTTTGTTAGCCATATTACGGATGTGCTTATACCTACTGAAAGAATCAGTAGTTCTCAGCCGTCTGTACCTACGATAGAGGAGTTCACGTTCCTGGATTAGCAGCCTTACTTCGGCATTAAACCAAGGACAGTTATGACATTCCGGCTTCTTACGAATTCGTTTGAGTGGAACACACTCGTTGAAAACAGCTAAAATAAGGGAAGTGAACACCTGTACTTTCTCGTCAATCGAGTGTAGACTAGATATCGCGTTTAGAGGTAACGAGAGGCATTTCTGGTAAATGGTTTCATAATCAATATTTCTATAATCCCTGTATGTGATGAATTGATGAGAGGCCGATGCTGAGCATGAAAATCTCACAGATAGAAAAAGGAAGTCATGGTCGAATAGGCTGGGAGGTGAAAGTTGACTCCAACGAACCACCCTTTCAACGCTCGAAGTGGCAAGAACGTCAAGCAAAGAAGGTCGCATGCAATTATTAAACGTTGGGAGATTGTTTAAGATCTCAATGTCAACAGATTGGAATAACCATGTGAACGTACTGCTTCTACGGTTTGACTTAAGCAAGTCAACATTGAGATCTCCAGCAATATGAATATCTCTATACTGCCTACCAAGCCTAGAGAGAACGCTAGACAGCTCTTCAGCATTGACTTCATTGAACGAATTGGGCGGGCAGTACACAGATACAAGTAAACACAAGTCACTGTGCGTTTTGACCTCGACAACAATGAACTCACACTGATCACCGGTGGATCTGTAGATGATTTTCGACGGCAATGATTTGGAAACGTAGACAGCCACACCCCCTCCAATTCTATCAGGTCTGTCATTACGATGAATGGTAAAGTTAGGTAGATGCACATAAGAACAAGGGATATCACTGTTTAACCACGTCTCAGTGACCAAAAACGCATTCACTCTAGTGTTATCAAACATTTCCCTCAAGTCGTCAATCTTGTTCCTCAGGCTTCTTGCATTAGAGTAACATATGTTGAGTACATCCAATTCTTCTTGAGAGCAAATGATATTAAGCAGTCTACCCACATCATACACAGAACCAAAGGTACTCGTACTACCCATCATTACGAAGATCGGTAGTATAACAGCGGCCAGCATCAGGAGGACAACTAAAAACACAATATATAAGCAATGAGAAAAACAACATTAGAAGCATCAACGCAACGAAGTGGTCAAAATCATGAAAAAGATTAAACAAATTTAAAACAATATGCAAACATAAGCTAAAAATGGAATTATAAAAAAAGTAATAAGAGTTAAAATATATAAGCATAGCAACAAATTAAATTAATAAAAGGCTTTCATAAAACTAAGACAATATTTAAAAAATATTAAAGCTAATTAAAACTAATCATCAGCATTGACGTTATCACAGTTGATATTCCCTCCAATAATTTCATCAATGGCATCCACCGAAGTCACTTTGACAGGAGGATCAGTCTTGCGACAGCGAACGTAAACAATTCCGTGTCGTGTACTTACCGAGTAGATGGCCTTATTGAGTCTGTGTTTGTTAACTATGTTATAAATTCTTTGGTTGTTTTTAGAGAGGCTCTCACAAATATGCAGTTTCCTCTCAGAATTAAGCAGGGTACTTATCTGGCTCATTTTAACGCCTCCGTTACGATAAAATTGTCTAATAAATGCCGACTTTTCAGTGGTATTTGACAATTTTACCACCATTCGTGCTGATAAGGTCTTCTTGTTAATACCGTTGTTGGTGCTGCGCAAGAAGAATGCGTCTGTATATAAGGACAGCTCATGTCCAATACAAGTAGCAATATTAGACAATAATTGCTTGGGTTGCAATGAGTCATCATTTGGAATGCCGGAAATAATCACATCATTTTGCTTCAGCAGTCTCTCACTGTCATCAACTTTTTGGTATAACAGACACATATCCTGCTGCATCGCATGCACATCATCATTGATTTTATTGACTTTGTCGACAGTCATCTGCACTTCACCGAGTATGCTGTCCATTTTCTGAGATAGACCAGATATAGCATTCTCCATCTCATTAAATTTCTCAGACAACAAGTCAGTAATGAATTTTTTCAACCGGGTCTCAAGCAAGTCAAAACCATCAATTGATAACGATCGACGAGGAGAAGGTGCGGGCAGTGATACTTCAGGGTCCGTTTTAGGTGTCTCTCCTCTCCTCGGACCTCTTCCTCTGGTGACGACCGGAGTCGGTTTTTGATTTGATTTGTTGCAGTTTTGATATTTTGCTTACTCATCATACACTCTTATACAGCTGATAACTGTCGGAACAACAACAACACTGCACGAAATGGAAAAGTCGCAAAAATCTAGCAACTATTACGCGGATAAATAACTCTGGGGAGTCCAAAGTAGCCGAAAACAGATTTACGGAGATTTTTTTTTTTTTTTTTTTTTTTTTTTCAAACACGGCTCAAAAATCGATGGAAAACAGATTATAATTTACGGAAAATAGTTGAGCGAAGATCAACAAACCACGTCTTTACTCCATGAGTCCTGCTGGCCAACTATTTTTCCAAATATGAGCAAGTTTCAGGGAAGTTAGTTTTCTCCTCACTTACGTGTCGGCGAATAGTAGCACCTAGCAAAAATGGGCTACAGGTAATTCCAAAAGTCACTCGAGTCATCCTAAGTTCTTTCCATGTAGGGAGATTGTTATAGTCCTTAATTTTACTGCCAACCCAAAAAAATCGGTGAGTATCACGGTCTTCCTCCGCTAATTCAATTTGTAGGAAGGCCTTCTCGATATCCGCTACCAAACCAATTTTCCCAAGTCTAAAATTTAGAAGAACTTCTAATACATCTGGTAATAGATTGTATCCAGGAGAGAGTAAACTATTTAATGAAGCGTTGTTTCCCTGATGAGCTGATGCGTCAAATACAATTCGCAATTTTGAGGTAGACTTATCTTCGCGATATACAGCTCGATGTGGAAGGTAATATATTCTTGACGGCACGTCTTTTTCATCATAATTCACTTCTTCAGTAATACCACCGGCAATTAATTCTTCCATGGCTTTTTCGTATTCTAAAAGTCGCTGAGGCTCACGTAGTAGCTTACGAATCAAACTGCCAAATCGGCTCCTTCGCGAAAATTATCAAGCACTGCCTGCTCATCTCGCCACAGTAAGTGAGCATAATAACGTTCACCATTTTTACAAACATATTTATTAAAATCTTCTTCAATTAGGTACCGCTTTTAAAGAATCTTCATTCGAAATACCAATCGTATTTAAATCCCACAAGTAACTCTCCTTGAAATGTTCCGTTGCATATGCGTGTAAAACAACAGTTGAGAAGCAAGAATATTTCACAGGTGATTCTGACGACACTGGTCCTTGAATTGTCCAACCAAATACTGTGTTGACAGCTGCCAAATTCGGAGATAATTTCTCGTATTCACCTGTAATGACATTCCAAACGTTATCAGAGCCAATAAGAATGCTGATACCTTCGGTCAATTCTTCTCCATTCAAATTGACGTCCGCTAAAGAGAATTTTAAAAAGTCTGCATGATCAGACGGTGGGGGTGCAAGAAGATCGTTGCAAATTTCCTGAACTTCTAATGCAACTACATTTATGAACCTGTCATTATATTGGCTTTTCAAAGTGAAGCTAACCAAATTGCATTTTTGTGTAGGTAATGGTTTCTTGCTTCCGAAGGTGGAAATTCTTATTGTTTGTTCACCCACTATGGGCAAATTGAACTTTCGAGCTATGCTTTGCTTAATATATGTCCTTTGACTGCCACCATCTATTATTAATCGTACCAGAGAACTCAACGATTGGCTAGGAGTAGATATGTAGGCACAAGCTGTCTGTAAGTACACATTATATGAATTGGAACTATTATTTGAATATAAATTAAAAGTATGCTTAGAGCTGCCTGCAACAGCTGACGATTCTGATGATTGTTTATTATTCCGAATGTTTACTTCGCACATCGCTGATGAGTGGCGCCCATCACATTTTACGCACTTAAAATCCTTCACTTTACAAAATTTTGATCGATGACCCTTACTCGTACAACGAAAACAGCGTCCCTGTTGTCTCAATAAATCTTTACGCTGCGTAATCGTATGCGAACTATTTCAATTTTTCGACGTGTGTTCACTTGAATTGCAAAACATTTATTGTTATTAGTAGTGAGCAAACCCGTAGCTGTTGCATGAGATTTATGTGTAGGTGCAGAACGGAAAGATTTGACGTCCGATTTCTCAAGTGATTGTACCTCTCGTTTTAAAAACTGTAGTATTCGTCTCACTTGTTTGTCACCTTCAAATATAATAGAGCTAGAATCACTCTTCGCTGATACCGAGTCATGACAATCATCAATGTTTTCCTGCTCTGCCCTTTGATTTTCATTACTCCGATGAAAATTTATTCGCAATTCACTTGGCATGCATTTCAATAAAATTGTTTTTAGCATTACCCCATAATGCGTAGATGGGACTTCCAGCGCTGTCAGTGAACGGGTAATTGCAATCACTGCATTGTATAATTTTCGTAGTCCCACTAGGTCATGAGCAGAGGTTACTGGCGGCAAAGTCATCAACCGCTGCATATTCTTCTCAATTAGTTGATCACATTGCCCAAATTCTTCTTGAAGAAGGCAATTGCACCGTCGTCGTAGCACGATTCGGAAGGTGTAAAGCCTGCTATTGTATCAGCCGCTTTTCCAGTTAATAAGGATTGAAGGTAATTAAATTTTTCTGAGCCGCTCAAATTCGTGTTTTCATGGATTGTGGATTTAAATTGTTGCCAGAAAGGCAGCCACCCGTTTAAATCTCCTGAAAACCTTTTTAGCTGGAGCTTGGGAAGTTTAGCGGTGCTGTGATGATTCATAGTTGGTGGAGAAGGTTCACTGGTAGTTAGATTGGTATTACCTTGGAGTGCTCGAATCCTTGCGAGACGATGCTGTAGGCGTGCAATGATAGAAACCGCTTTGTCTTCATACTCAGCACTTGTTTCGAATTCCTTATCTTCTGCCTTGAAAGCAGGCGCTGAGTACAAGTTTTTATTTGCTTTCTTCAGGTATTCATGCGCAGACATTATTCGCTGTAGGAAAACTGAAATTTCCTCTTCGATTTCTGCAAATTTGTTGGAGTTTTCCATCGTCGCTTGGGCATCACCGGACGTTAAATATTCTGATGCATTCTTCGCTAATTTGGTTATTTGACCCCGATATACCGCTCGATTTTGACTATTTGGATCCATAATTCAATTAATTTTATACGTTCACTTCGCTAATGCAACGTATTTATTTCTACCGCTGTCCCGGGTTTCGGCACCAATGACGAAAATAAAACTCAGGTGGTTAGAAATAAGACTGACTTTATTGGACTTTATAATTATGTATGTAATAAGATCACGACGATGCGTTCACATTGATGCCGACGGAAAAACTGACTGCAAAATCGATGCCGATGCGTGTGCATGCGTCGGTATGTGTAATAAAGCGGTAGTTAATTTTCAACAAACTTAAAACTAGGTGAAATTGGATCGGCGGATGTTGTCCAGACTGGGATGATGCAATTCGTGGAAATAAATGTTGCAATTCGTGGGAAGAAATGTTGGACATAAATGGTGATACACGTGCGGGGTTATGCGGTAACTCACGCATTGAATGTGCCCTTTGTTAACTAAGAACCTGATCACACTGCGTGTAACTGTCTGGGGTCACCATTGTAGTTGTCGTAGGTTGGAAAGGGTTTATAATATAATGTAAACTCCGTCTCTGCGGTAAGACCTATGGGGTGCGACAGCGAGGGAGGGCCAACCTTCCCTGGAAGGATGGCTTGGAGTTTAGGGATGCCAAACTGGATGACATCGGCTCAGAATCGGGACCGGTGGAGAGAACAGTTGCGCGAGGCCAGGACCGGATCCCGGTTGTAGAGCCGTTAAAGAAGAAGAAACTCCAACGATAACTTTTTGTTATTCCGATTATAAATTTATTTATGTTTTTTGTCCACTAAACTAAACTAACTAGTACTTTATAACTATTACAATGTTTTTTATTATTAACTTCCCAGTATAGGAAGTTATTGTAATCGGTCCGAAAATCGAAATCGATAATTTCTACGTATTTTCATCTTTCAAGGTCCCAGGGGCATTTTAAGCGAAAAATTGGGAGGAAGTATGTGTGTGTGTGTATGTGCGTACGGATGTGGTCATTTTTTCCTGCACGATATCGCGCGAACCAAAACTAATATCGACTTCGTTGAGGTGTCGTTTGAAGCGTATTAACCGAAATATGATCTGAAAAGATTTTCCTGAAATTCGGTCCAGCCGTTTTTTTGTTTAAGCGACGTAAGTGATTTTTGTACCTGCACGATATCGCCCGAACCACGAAAGATATTAACTTACTTGAGGTGCCGTTCGAAGCGTATTAGCGACAATATAATCTGAAAAGATTTTTATAATATTCGGTCCAGCGGTTTTTTGGTTTAAATGACTTAAGTGATTTTTGTACCTGCACGATATCGCGCGAACTATAAAAGATATCGACTTAGATGACGTGCCGTTCGAAGAGTATTAACCAAAATATGATCTGAAAAGATTTTCATAAAATTCAGTCCAGCCGTTTTTTTTTAAGCGGCGTAAGTGATTTTTGTACCTGCACGATATCACCCGAACCACAAAAGATATTGACTTACTTGAGGTGCCGTTCGAAGCGTATTAGCGACAATATAATCTGAAAAGATTTTTATAATATTCGGTCCAGCAGTTTTTGGTTTAAATGACTTAAGTGATTTTTGTACCTGCACGATAACGCGCGAACTATAAACTATATCTACTTCATTGAGGTGCCGAAAAACATTAATACATCAATTTTATATACATTTTCGTCATCCTAATCTTGTAAGTGCGCACATTTAGTTTGACATTTTAGCGAAAATATTGATAAACAATTGTGACAAATTCTCGGTATTATAGATATATTCTATATTGCCTATTGTTCATTTATTATTAAAATATCCAATCATATATTCAACATCCATCATACTGGGAAGTTGATCGTGTGGACCGAAAGGGTCGAACCCACATCCCAACTAGTTTTAGTTTATCTTGGGGAGAGCCGTAATGCCACGCGGAGAAGTGCAGAACCGAGAATGCCAGAAATTGGCTATATCGATATGGACGGGGGAAAACGGCAAGATCACTGAACTTTCGTTCGGTGATCGATGGAGTGTTCCGACTGATCGTTTTGATCGTGTCGGAAGTTGTTGTGTGATATTGCGTAAACTGTATATTCCAGATATCAAATTTAATCTCCTTTCGCAATCTGCAGCACTAGACAAAGGCATGAATTTGGTGTCGTGTAAATATAAATGTGAGTTCAAAGTGGGTAATAAAACAGTTGCTTACGCAGTGAGAGAATTTTCCCTCTTCAGAATGGTGTTCAAAATCAAAGAACCATTGGTTGCGAGCATAGCAAATCTGAAAGAACCTATCAAAACTTGGCATGAAAGGCTCGCACACCAAAATATAATTCATGTGAAGCGTTTTCTAAAGGAAAAGAACATTAGCTTTTATGATGATCCAGATTTCTTTTGCGAAGGTTGTGCTTATGGTAAGCAACAGATGTCAATTCATGTTTTAATGTGTCAGTTATATGTAATGGTCATAAAAATAATAACTAAAAGAAAAAAAGAAGCGACATTTTTGGAGAGAAATTGGGAGAATAATTTTTAATGTGTTTCTTAGCAATGTTGTGCTAATAAGTTTGAATTTTTTGGCCATAGTAAATAGAGCCATGTGATGCTAATGCACTCGCTATTTCTTTGAAAATGTGTGAATTTTTCCTATTTCCTCTTAACCCTTACCCTTGTGGACCAAACAGATCTTTTTTTCGCTGGCGGTCCGGCGTGACTCATTTTAATTTCAGCGACAAATTTCAAAATATCATGTCTACTGTCTGTTTACAACAAATTTTGGTAGATTGTTGTAAACTTTCAGTCATAGATGGCACTCATGCCAGTTAATTATCGTGGTTAAACCCGTTAACCATTTAAATTTTGCTTGGTTTGCGATTTTTGCTTGGTTTGGATATCTATGGCAAACCATGCACAAACCATCAAAATTATCATGGTTAACGCTTGAAACCATCTCAATAGTGGTAACCAAGTCGGTGTGAACATGCTATTAAAAAAGCCAAAGTTGACAAGGGTAATGTTTTGAAAATTTTAAGAACCAATAATGGTTTAGAGTTTGTAAATAAAGAACTAGATTCACTTCTTGAACAACAAGGTATACAGCATCAGAAATCTGTACCGTATTCACCAGAGCAGAATGGTAGAGCTGAGTGTGAAATGAGGACAATCGTCGAAAGTGCAAGGTCCATGATTTATTCCAAGAACCTCCTCATGACACTTTGGGCAGAAGCGGTGAGCATGCCTGTGTTCATTGTAAATAGAACTGGTCCAACCAGGTTTGGCAACAATACCCCAATACAGTTGTGGCTCAAACAACAGGAAAGTCCCATAAATTTCAGGATTTTCCGATCTGAGTGTTACGTTCACACACCAAAAGAAAAGAGAAAAAAGTGGGATGAAAAATCAATAAAAGGTATTTTTATTGGATATCCTGAAAACCAGAAAGGTTATCGAGTTTGGTTTCCAAAAAAACTCGAAGGTCGAGACCGGCTGAGATGTTGTTTTCCCAAAGGAAGTCTGTTGCGGCACACCTCAGGTCCATTTAGGTTCAGTTAGTGAAAAAGAGTGTACACTAGATGACAACCAAAGGGCAGGCGAGGTAGACGATGACGATTCAGCGGATTCAGATGAAAATGAAGTTTTTGAAGATAGCAAATCATTTGATCAGCAAGACGAGAAAGATGACAAATCCGAAGACATCCTTTCAAATAAAGCTGAGGTTATGGGAACATCTACCAAAAAACCTGAATCCAATGGGCATTATATGGATCGTTACTGGCTGCGAAGCAGGAAAAAATCGGAATCATCTGTTATACGAGATGGTTGTGCATTTGTTACTCAAATTAAAGAACCACAATGCTACGGAGATGTCCTAAAGTCGGAGGACCAAGCCAAGTGGAAAATGGCCATGGACGAAGAGATTACAGCCCTTGAACAAAATAATACTTGGGAGCTCGTTTACTTAACACAAAAGAAGAACATTATTGATAACAAATGGGTTTTCAAGATTAAATACTCTGAAGATGACAAGCCAGAAAGGTACAAAGCTCGACTAGTACTAAGAGGTTTCACACAGCGAAAGGGGATTGATTACGATGAGACTTTCAGTCCAGTAGCACGATTTAGCTCAATCAGAACGGTGCTCAGTATTGCGGCAATGAAATCTTGGAAGCTCATGCAGTTCGATGTAAAAACTGCTTTTTTAAATGGTGATATCAAAGAAGAAATCTACATGCAACAGCCAATAGGTTTCGATGACGGATCTGGTAGAGTATGTCGACTTAAAAGAAGTTTGTATGGTTTGAAGCAAGCATCTCGGAACTGGAATGAAAAGTTTACAAATTTTTTGCGAGCATTTCACATGAAAGAAACGGAATCGGATCCCTGTGTTTTCGTGGGCGAAAATATTCTTCTGACTATTCATATCGATGACGGATTAATTGCAGAAAGTAATGATAAAATAATTTTTGCCTTAATAAAACATTTACAGGTGTACCTGGACGTCAAAGTGTTAGAAGCAAAGTGTTACTTAGGCCTCAAGATATGTAGATATGATGATGGATCATTTCCTCTATCTCAAGGACAGTACGTTCGAAAGATTTTGAAGAAGTTCGTTATGGTAGATGCTCATCCCGTGTCAACACCAATGGAGACTGGAATTTTTAACCTTCTCGCCAATAACAAAGAAGAAAGGGGCATCAGGTATCCTTATCGAGGGGCAGTTGGGAGCCTCATGTATTTAGCAGTTGGTAGCAGACCGGATATTACCTTTGCAGTTTGAGCTGTAAGCAGACATTTGGAGAATCCAGGAGTAGTACACGGTAGAGCGATTAAGCGAATATTCCGATACCTATGATTATGGTATTCACCATTGGTAATCGATAGAGTTTAAGTGGCAACACAATTCTTTTGTAACCATGCTTTTGACAATAACAGAATAAATTGTTATCTCTCTCCTATTTTGGCTTCATAAGCAGAAAGACGTGTTGTTGGTTGATGAGATTCAACTCGTTTCAGGAGGCATAACACTCCAGCGAATTGTTCTTCGATGCCTCGACGTCAAATTCGCGATAGTAATGATTGGGAGTAGATGGACTAAAATTATCGCGGTTAGGTTAGGTTGGGGCAATTCCTTCCTCCGCGACTAGAGCAATTGTACGACATTGCACTCTATACAAAGAAAGTAGATTGTCAACAATATAAAGGGCCTTTCCTGAGAGTCTAGTCTTCCCCATAAAACAAATTCCCCGTCAAAAAACTGCTGTACCAAGGTTTGATAAATTCGTGATGTTTATAAAGGGTAACATAATTTTGACAAGCTATGCTTTGTTGGACAGCTATCGCTGTGCAAAATCCAAAAAAGTTCATTTCGTTTAGAGCGGGTCCCATTCCATCAAGTTTATTAGATATTAGCAAAACTTATCAATTTTTAGTCTTTCTGACAGCCGAAATTTTTCCATTTAAACAAAAAAAAAGGCCCGACATTATGAAATTATTTAGAGTAATTTTTCGTTAATATTCTTCTTTCGACACCTCATAGAAGTCGATATAATTTTTGCTTCGCTTATGTCGTTTCAACCAAAAACGGCTCGACCGAATATTATAAAAATCTTTTCAGATTATATTTTCGTTAATACGCTTCGAACGGCACCTCAAATGGGTCGATATCTTTTGTATTTCGAGCGATATCGTACAGGTACAAAATCACTTATGTCGTTTCAACCAAAAAACGGCTCGACCAAATATTATAAAAATCTTTTCAGATCATACTTCCGTTAATACGCGTCGAACTACACTTCATCGAAGTCGTTATATTTTATGGTTCGCGCGATATGATGCAGGAAAAAATGACCACATATGTACGCACACACACACATAACTTCTTCCCCAATTTTTGCTTAACATTTTATTGGGACCTTGAAAAATGAAAATGCGTTGAAAAATTTTTATTTTATTTTCCGGCAGATTACAATAACTTCCCTATACTGGGAAGTTAATAAACCTAGTTATTTAACATTTGTTTCCTTTTTGCAAAAGCAATTTTATTTTTGCATGAAGTTAAAATTATAGAATTTAAATAAACTATTCTCTGCCCAATATCTGCAATCTTTTTCCATGCATAGGGTCAAAATCCTTCAGCAACCCTTGCAAGTTAATGTGATAATTTTTAATTGATGCCAGATTGTTTCAATATTATTATTTTCTTCCTTCAACTTAAAATTGCTTGCACACCTTCAAATTAAGGTGAAACGATATGTGTCAAATCGAGTTAAGCTTTGTTCTTCATCTTTGCATATACAAAATGAAAAACAACGTTATAATTTGCACGACGTGTTCATGACCGACACTTTTATGATTGGGGTCTCACCTCAGTGGGATCAACAAGGCAACGAGGATTAGTTGCTGTCGGAATTTTATCAAAGAAGTGGAAATATGAAAATATTTTTTGAAATTTAAAACTTTTTGTAACGTTTGCTCACAGGCATTTCAAGAACATTAAAATGAGTGCTATATGGTTGCGATGTGCGGAATAAAAACTTGACAGATTTATATTAGTACAGAAAACTCATAAAACTCTTTTAATTTCATGAAAAAACACCCCCACATGACCAACTTCGCAGTATAATGAATGTTGAATATTACAAATGCATATTTAGTTGTGTCTTCGTGCCAAAAAAAAAATTTATAAAAACACACTCGTTTTACCAATGTATGCGATGGTTTTTATTCAAATAAACTTAATATTTTGTAAATTATTCCTGATTTCGTTAGATTTAATATTTTGAACCGGCGCGGCGAGGCGTTTGCTCTTTTGTACTTGGATCATTAGACAGAGAGTGATAATGGAAGGGCTTGAACGCTTACTCCTTTTTCATACTCCAGACTGTACAGTGTACAGTGAACACTCATAACTTTGTTAGTGCTCAATAATCATTGTAGACATCTGTGTTAACCCTTGTGTCTATAACCTATAAATTTTAGAGTTTTGATGGATATTGCGCCTTGGTCTTGCGGATCTTCGTGATTTAGTTTAATTGCAATAAAAAAAAGCTTTAAAAACAAAACAAAAAAACAAAAAGAAATGTTGGCAACAATTTGAAAAACTTAACATATATACCACAACCAGGGTACCCGTGTACACAAACGTAATAATATATTTTTATAATATTTTATAACAATCTACGGCTGGACCTATTGGACTAATTTTTTTTTCGAATATTCGTTGAAGTACGAGGATGGTTCTTACGGAGAGAAAAATTAAAAAAATTGCCTGAAAAAACAAAAAAATGGTAATTTTAGGAATTTTCACTTCATTTTAGTTTCAATAGCTTCATGGCCTACCTATTGTTTGACAAATGTAAAATTGTCATTAAATTGAATCATTACATTTAATGAAAATTTCAAATTTACGCAGCTGTCAAACAATAGGTTGGCCATGACGCTATTGAAACTAAAATGATCCATGGCGGCCGTCTCAAGAGGGCGGTGTACCACTTTCTTCACAACCACCTCGACATGGGTATCAAATGAAAGGGTATGATAAGTAGAATACAATAAGCAATGTAGTATACAAAATATATCTTTAGATCCATGGCGGCCGTCTAAAGAGGCCGGATTACCACTTTCTTCACAACCCTATCAAAATGGGTATCAAATTAAAGGGTATGATAAGTAGAATACAATAAGCAATGTAGTAGACTCAATATACCGATTCATGGCGGCCGACGCAAGACCCATGTTCTTTGAGGCATTTCATCTGTGTAAAATTCATATCTGAAGGAAAGGTCTCGGGCTCCGTGCGGTTTATAGCAAAATTTCAATAGAAAAGCAGGCGTTTGGTCCATAGCAGCCATCTCAAGAGGGCGGATTACCATTTTCTTTACAACCCCTCGACATGGATATCAAATGAAAGGGTATGGTAAGTAGAACACCAAAGGCAATATAGTATACTCAATATATCGTTTGGTCCATGGCAGCCATCTAAAGAGAGCAGATGACCATTATCTTCACAACTCCTTCGAAATGGGTATCCAATGAAAGAGTATGATAAGTAGAACAATATAAGCAATATAGTATACTCAATATGTCGCTTGGTCCATAGCGGCCACCTCAAGAATGCGGATTACCATTTTCTTCACAACACCTTCGACATGGATATCAAATGAAAGAGTATGACAAGGAGAACACCATTGGCAATATAGTATACTCAATATATCGGTTCGTCCATGGCGATCATCTCAAGCGGGCGGACTACCGTTTTCTTCACAACCCTTTCGAGATGGGTATCAAATGAGAGAGTATGATAAGTAGAACACATAAGCAATATAGTATACTCAATATATCGTTTGGCCCATAGCGGCCATCTCCAGAGGTTGGATTACCATTATCTTCACACCCCTCGACATGGATTTCAAATGAAAGGGTATGATAAGTAGAACACCATAAGCAATATAGTATACTCAATATATCGTTTGGTCCATGGCGGTCATATGAAGAGGGCGGATGATCATTTTCTTCACTACCCCCTCGACATTGGTATCAAATGAAAGGGCATTATAAGAACATTGCCATAGACTGTGTCTTTAGATTCATGGCGGCCATCTCAAGAGGGCGGGTTACCATTTTCTTCACAACACCCGAGACATGGGTATCAAATGAAAGGCTATGATAAGTAGAACAATATAAGCAATATAGTATACTCAATATATCGTTTGGTAAATGGCGGTCATCTCCAGAGGGCGGATTACAATTTTCTTCACAACCCCTTCGAGATGGGTATCAAATGAAAGAGTATGATAAGTAGAACACCATATGCAATATAGTATACTCAATATATCGTTTGGTCCATAGCGCCATCTCAAGAGGGCGTATTAATATTTTCTTTACAACCCCTTCGACATGGGTATCAAATGAAAGAGTATGATAAGTAGAACACCATAGGCAATATAGTATACTCAATATATGATTTGGTCCATGGCGGTCATCTCCCAAAATCAATTTTCCCAGATTTGTTCTTTTTTCACTATATCATTTTCCTATCGCAGACTGTGTCCCCATAATCTTATTTCATTGAAAGGCGTTGCAACGCACGCGGGTTTTTGCTAGTAAATAATATATAAATGATTGTTATATTAAGTTTTAATGAAATTAGTACAGTGCTTGTGAAAAAAAAATAAAAACTCAAATTTCGAAAAAATAACAAATTTATTTACATTTATTATTGGTTACAAAATGCTAGTGTGATACTACGCTCATTACAAATCGGTGTATTACAATTATGACATGATTTACGTGTCTTTCTTCGAACTCTTATTGGCTGTTCATTACAAACTACGCAAACACCAACAACATTTTTTCTTCCAGTGCTATCCCTTGAAGTAGATGGTTCATAAACATTATGTAAACTTTTGCCAATGACACTTTCAATGGCAATTTTAGTTGAAAAATGCCGTATTATTTGCTGATTTTGAGATCGTTCTTCAATCATTGGCTTTGCCAACTCTTCGCTCAATTGCCGTAGAAATAGTCGCCGTTGGTTCGTTTTTTTAGGTAACATATTATTATTTTCAAAATATATAATATAAGATGCAAGGGCTGCAATGTCTAGCATATTACAAAACATTGTGAGCGGCCATCTACACGTGCGTCGATGAGTGGAGTAACGGTTGGTCATCTGGTCCATCAAATCGACACCGCCTTTGGATTTATTATAGTCTAAAATAATGACTGGCTTTTTCTTTGCATCCTCTGCTACTTTCATATCCGAATGCATTGTTGACAAAAGCACAACAGCTCTATTTTTTTATGAACATATGAGCAGAGTGTTACCTTTTCCTGAAATCCAAACAAAATTGATTATATTTCTCTTTTACTCGAAGGAAGGAAGGCTTTCGGTATACACGTTTTATTTTTTCGTAAAGTTCCAACAACTGTCAAATTCCACGATAGGAGATGCTTTGCAACTGGTAAAGTTGTGAAAAAATTGTCTATGGTAATATTCCTACCACTGCCCTTGTATAGTACCGTAAGCTCTTTTACTATCCTCTCATCTTGATTCTGCTCACGAGAATCGCCTTTTGCCGGTGTATATATTACCGAAAAGCGGATACCCATTTTTAGAATCGCAAATCCACCATATTTTTATTCCATACTTGGCAGGTTTGCTTGGAATATACTGCGTAAAATTCGTGCGTCCACGGAAAGGATAAAACTGTTCATCTATAGTCAGATTTTCCGATGGCTGATAAAGTTTTAACAAATTTTTATTCAACATGGCCCATATTTCTCTAATTGGAGCAGCTTTGTCTTCACATACTCTCTGTTGACGTGTGTTAGAATCATCAAACCGTAAAAAACGTGTAATTAACCAGAAACGATTTATGCACATCGTTGCTCTGTATAAGTGGAACAGTGTAATTATTTACAATTACTAATTTTTTATAATTAATATAAGCAAAAACATAAAATGTTCTAATATTTACTTATATTCATAATAAAGACTCACCGATTAAACTTTCTTCTTGATAATTCTTCCATTTCAGAGCACAAGTCATTTATTCACATTTATAGCGCAAGAAATTGCCGTTTAATACAAAACCGTTACTGAAACAGAGTCTCTACTCGCACATTTGGAGCAGTGGGGGTATATAGTATGGATAATGCCGAAAAAAAAATCGTGTACACGGGTACCCTGGTTATTGATTAGTGTAGGAAAATTTGGTTATAGACGCAAGGGTTAACAAATAAAATAGGTAACAGCGATATCGGGATTGGTATGACACTAAGACGCTATCAAATATACTTCACCTTTCGTCCTCGTTCTCTGAATACATTTTCAAAAACGATAACAGCAAATCCTGCAACCACCGCCGAACAGCACAATAACTTCCTTTATCTCTTTAATTTTTGTTAGCCCTAATAAGGAATTCCTCCGGCGCACAGTGGGACCAAATCCAAAAAAGCTGGCCAAAAGTCAAAAAGTGCATTAAATGATCTCAAATTTTACACTCGGGGGTTTTCGCTGATGACGAATCCGGTGTCGAAATTTCGATTTTCCAAATGGCGGACTCAATATGGTTAACATAACCTGTTAAAAAAATCAAAAAATTTGTTTTAATATAATGTTTAATACTTTTGATTAATTTTTTTATAAGCAAGTTATTTTATTAGGAAGTTATTGTTTATTAGAAAAACAAAATAAGAATTTTTAAGAATGCAATTACAGAAGAAAATCATTGTGAATACAAGTAAAAGTTGTATCTTTATCTTCTGATGTCGAACATTCAGAGCTATAGCCATTAAAAGAAAATACTGTGATTAATTTTGGTTTTCTAAGCCTTATAACTTCTTAATTATTAAATTTACTTAAAAATATCTTGCTAATATATTGTAGATAATTTAATTATAAACAAAAAGTTCCCTTGCAAATTTTCTGTAAGATGTACTGTTACGGAGATATATAATGGAAAAACCATTTGCCCACCTTTTCCAAGATGGCGGCCAAATTGGAAGGGAGTGGGTTAGAATCCCGAAAACTCAGATTTAAGCTTACACATCCCAAAAATAAAACCTTGTCCCGCATTTTTGCAATATTGAAGTACCATTTCCATGGGCTAGTGCTGGACGTATGTGATCCCTTAAAACACGGAGGGGAAATTTTGGGCAGCGGATTTTTTTGGAGGTGAAGGAATACACCTTTACCAACAACGCCCAGCAAGTTTTCCAGTGGAGCAGAGTGGAGCAATATTACTTTTTGTCCAATATACATATATCGCATTCTTACAATCCTAATTCATAAAAAGCACGTGTAATAGATGCATACTGTGTATTATATACTTGCTTAATGGGTATAGTGCAATTTTTTTTATACTCTACATACCTTCCAAAGGAAATTCCACTTTACACGACGACGATTGCTTGGTTACTTAATTTTTTATAGCGTTTTGAAAACGTTAACCTTTTTTCACAATATTAACGTTTAAAAATAAGCAAAAAAAGTAAAGTAGCAACTACAATTTCTCAGTCCGTAGAAAAAAATCTAACCTTCCGTGACTGATTGATCACTATTGGAAGTGTCCTCGAATCACCCCCCCCCCCCCCCCCCCAAAGAAAAAACGCAATCTATAAACTTTTTTTTTTAGACTTTTGGCCAGCTTTTTTGGATTTGGTCCCACTGTGCGGCGTCACCGTTTAATAATAGGCTACCGAAATTCCGGCTAGGTCGGGACTTCACCTAGCGAACGGTTCACCTTCTTGTTCAGGGGTTAGTCTGGTACTGCCGGCTTCACACCCAGTAGGCTAAACCTAACTAGAAGTAGCGCAGAAGTGAAGTAGACGTTACTTCTATTTTGGCCACTCTCATACATTCATATGAATTACTTCACTTCACTTCCCATTTAGGTTAGTGTGATAAAGTGTGGATAAAGTGCGGATAATCTACATACGAGATACTTTACATTATCATCGAAACGATAAAGTGCAGAGATAAAGTGTGACACATAGCGGATAAAGTAAATAGAACCGTTTCTATTCGCTTATGTCTACACTTTAGCAAACCGTATTTTCGCAGGTATGATTTCACGAAAAAATGTGTTTTGTCTACATATTCGGAGCTCAACCTTTTTCAGTAATTTGAAAAAACACTTTGATGCATTCTCGTGAAGTTTCTAAAACTCCTCGGGTCAGGGCCGGCGCTAGGGTCCTCAACGCCCGCATGCAATTTTTATCCGAGCGCGAACTTCCGTTTGAATTAGCCTTCCATTGGTGATACGGAGCTCTGCCATGGGCGACCGTCCTTTCTCGCCGAGGTCGTATCAATATAAAATTACCATAAACAAACTTTTGAAGATGGAGCAGTTCTGAACGCTCCAAACATTTCTGGGACTTCCACAGTTCTCAAAAGAACGACCTACAAGGCCAGTTAGATATTTTTGGATCCATGCTTCAAGGTGTCGAATGTGGTCCCAACGAAGGAAAGTTTTCGGGATTTTTCTTAAGGGAGGGCAGTCTGAGCCCGTAAACCCAGGGATCTCCTGCGGAAGTAAGTTTCAGAAAGGTGGTTACTCACGTGTAGAGGCTGGTAGGGTCTGCATGGCCCCCGAGGAAGAAAGGGATACCGATTTTCTTAATAATAAGAGGGTTAGATCATCTGGTTGTAATCTAGGGTAGGCCGGCAAAAAGGGCAAAGGCTCTGGTTTGAACAGCCTTCAGAAAGTCGGAAGAAACGAAATGACTCCAAAGCCGACCTTCGTCAAATAGCGGAAAGGGTCAGAATTGGCGTGCTTGTGGCTAACAATCCGGACACTCTTCTGACCACGAAACAACTAGCTACCGTGCAAGAAAGTCTTGAATGGATAGGGGTCCAAAAGAAGACCCAAAGGGTGTAGGAGTGGAAAATACTCCACAAAGTGCACCGCATAAAATTTACAGAGATGACGTTGTCAGGATGGCGAGCACTACAATTTTGGAATGATGGCAGGAGAAGCCTATTTTAACGAGAAGGTGACTTTCTCCACCATCTCAACTTTCTAGCTGGGGCAAGCCCTAATGCCCAACCATGCAATACAAACAACCATACAAAGAAAGTTGTGCTGTTGGCGAAACGTCGGGGAAGCAACTCTGAGAAAACATACTTCCTCTACTGCCGCTACAGGCGGAACTGTTACCCTAAAACCACCATCAAAATCCTTATGGGGCCCCCAGCCCATAAAGGCTTGCAAAAGGGGAGATATAATCCCGTAAGGAAATGGCAGGCCGGCAGTACTCGAAAAAAGTGTTATCTAGGACAACTGGAAATACAATTTATGTGAAGTGAAAGCGTCGAACAAAGGGCGCCGAAAGACAATCTCGCTCCACCCTGAACAAGGGCTAGGGCCGGCGCTGAGTATATATGTCAATCACGTGATGGCGCCCCTTCGACGAGACGCCCGCATGCTCCGCATGCGTTGCATGCCCGTTTCCGCCGGTCCTGCCTCGGGTCCTATCCTAATTCATTAAGTGCCTTGTATCCAATATCTTTTCCTAAAACTCGACGAAGAAGCCACGTTCGTGCCCACAATTCTTCGTGTTCTTTTGCTTTTGTTTTTTTATAATTTTAACACTATTTCTACCAAAGGTGTCAAAAAGACACTTTTCAAATTTTAACCTAATATTATTCTTTAAGTGTAATCACATTTTCTTAATTCATGTTTTGACTTTTCATATAATAACTTTTTAATTTATTTGGCAGTATAATTTTCCTTCAGCTCATGCTAGAATTCAATATACGTACCAGGTATACCTATTTCTACCATGGGGTGTCTTTTTGACACTTTAACGATTTTACAACATTTTCAAATTTTAAATACACAATTGGCAACACCATTTCAATTCCAACTTATATAGAAATTTACGTTACAATTATGGAAAACCAAGGAACGATTTCACAACATTTTCAAATTGGCAACACCATTTCACTTCTAAGTTATAGAGAAATCTACGTTATAATTTTAGAAAACCAAGGAATTGCACTTTTCTGCAGATTATTGAAGTGATAAGTTCTAGAAATAATTGTGTAACGTAGTTTTGGAGTTTTCCTATTTTTTCACATTGACATCAATTCAGATATATAGATTTTACAATAGAACAAAATTTGGGGTCGATATGACTGACCAAATGGCCAGGAAATATAGTGTCAAATGTAAGTGCCGTAGATGGCCTATGCAAGTATTATAATATCCTTGATTTGATGGGAATAAACGCATGGGTATTATACAAAGAAACGACGGGGGAGAATATTTCAAGGAGAGATTTCTTATTCAAGTTAGGAGAAGAACTAACAGCTAAGTATAAGGAACGTGAAGGAAGAAAACAAAATACGGCGACATCATCAATAGCCTTACTTGACAACACTTCCTTTTCAAAAAGGGCGAAAAAATGTCAAATAAAACAATGCTCAGGCAATAAAGCAATTAGAATTTGTTCACTGTGTAACAAATATACATGCGGAAGGTGCTCCATAGAGAAGTCAATCGTCTGCAAGAAATGCTTTATTGAATAAGTAAATATCTTTTACAGCATTTTATTGTATTATGATTACCATATTTTATAATGAAGATTAAATTTAATTTATAAAAATTGGAAGTTTTTAATAATTTTGCAATGTATAGCTATTTTGTAATGATAATACAAAATATCTATACAAATATATACATATTTAATAATTATTTCAACATTAATTTGCATTCAAATAATACAAAGGTGTTAAGAAGACACCTTTTGGTCGAAATAGGTATACACAAAATCGTGGTAGAAATAGTGTTAAATATATTATTAGCCACAATTCCAACACTATTCCTCTTTACACCAAGATCGAAACGATAAAGTGTTGTCCTAAAGTGTGGATAAAGTGCGGATAATCTACATACGAGATAGGTACTTTACATTATCATAGAAACGATAGAGTGCAGAGATAAAGTGTGACACATAGCAAATAAAGTAAATAGAACCTTTTCTATTCGCTTATGCCTACACTTTAACCGTGTGTTTTGTTTACATAATCGGAGCTCAACTTTTTGCAGTAATTTAAAAAAAAAAACACTTTGAGGCATTCTCGTGTAGTTCCTAAAACTCCTGGGGTCTTCCAATCCTAATTCATTAAATGCCATGTATTAAACATCTGTTCCTAATGGGGCCCATCCACAGGCCAACTAGTTGCCCAACCTGAGTTGTGTAAAGAGTTGGTCTTTTGCCACAAACGCTTCAACTGAGTTGATACTTCAACTGTCAACTCGATATTTTATAGACAATTTGAAAGTTAAATGAAATTGTAGAAAACCAGATGAAACGATGATTTTTTTATATTAATTATACATTTTTTAATTATTAATATAAATATTTACATATATGTTTTTAAAATATAAATTAATTTCTAAAAATATAAATTATGAAAATAATTTAATATTATGTGAACTTTCATAATTTAAATTAAATATAATGCAAAACAATGAAAATATAAACTTGCAAAAAATATATATTCTTCGAATTCAGGCTTAATTCATTCAAGTAGTTTGCCAAACTGGAATACACACGGTGCGACTAGTTGCCCAAACTCTAAGCCCCGCCCCCATAAAATTAAAAGATTTTGATTTATCCCAACTGAAACCGCAACTGTCAAATCAGTTTGCAAACTGCCCCACACATGCTGCGATTCAGTGCCAACACAACTCAGTTTGCGCAACTAGTTGGCCCGTGGATGGGCCCCATAATCTCTTCATGTTCTGTTGCTTTTGTTTTTTTATAATTTTAAATATATTATTTTCCACAATTCCAACACTAGCTGCTGTTAATCCGAGAATTTTAACTAAATCCTCGCAATTTTCAACCCGACACTTTAACCAAAGGCTGAAGGTGTAAAGGCAAAAACTGCAGATTGATAATGTTTTAACTCTTTATCTTTGATAAAGTAAAACCATCATCAAAGCAATTTATCCACACTTTATCAATTATATCATAATGTAAAAGGGCCTTAGGTAGCCCTTTGTAACTGTCGAGTTAGGGTTGTGCCGGGCCACGAAGAAGAGAAATAGCCGAGGAACGAAGTTCCTTACGATTTTTCTACAACTGCGAATGTAACTCCAAATAAAATCTGAATATTTTATTTATTTTTACTTTATACCATTTTTCAAGCAAATAATGTAAAGGATCGAATCAAATCAAAAATTTAATTTAATATTTTAGGAAAATATTCATTATAATATTAACATTCCAAAACTTTCCAAAAAAAAATTTCAAATTTTATCACCAATTGTAACATAGAAATTATTGGCTTATGATAACTATAATAAGATGCATATACTTCAGAATCAATTTTGTCCAAGAATCTTGAAAAAACGGCATCAACTGTAGTACAGTATTTCGTTGTGTACTGTGCTGGATCGTTATTCATACTCAAATTAAATGTGTCAGATAAAAAGGATGTGAAGATTTTAAATTTGTCTTTTTCATTGAAGTTAATATTAAAGTCTCCAGCTAATATTAGTGGAAGCTTATGACATAGTAGTTTAGATTCTCTCTCAGTATATTTTAACAGGGATCGATGAATAAATAATGTAATATCCTCAATCTTTTGATTTGGTGATATATAAACAGCTACAATAACTATTTCATGATCGTTTCTTATTTTACAAATCACTGAACAAATGTCTCCAACTGATGAATGTCTAGTACTCAATGCACTCATGTTTGACAAAATAGTTTCCATATTTGGTTGGCAAATGTTGACACTATCTTTATAGTTTTGGTATATTGCGACCCCACCTGCATGAATACATATTGTCTCGTTTATAATGAGAAATGCAATTGAAATCAGGGTTTGAAAGCAAAGTAAACTTAAAGCAAAGCAGATGTTTTTAAACTTACTTTGCCGTAGACTGTGAAAGTTTCTTGTTGCTGTTTGCTGCAAATGCTGTTGCTTTAAAATTACTTAAAAGCTTTCGGGGGCATGCTGGCCCGGCTGCGAATGCTTCGGCCTTAAAATACTTTGCTATGAATAGTCCATTCAAAACGCGGGGGGTGGGTGTTCCAAAATAACACCGTTAAGAAAATCGAAACCTAAACGTTTTTGGGGTCGCTGATCACGAAAATCGAGGTCCCGCGGTCCCAAAATTAGGGCGTCACCCCTAAAAATGCAAAAAACACCCCTTTTTGGGGGGTTTTCGCGATTATTTCAATAATAATGAAAACTAATGCGATGAAATGCACTTTTTTTAATATTTATTTGCAAAGGGGGTTGATTTATACTAAATTTAGGCGAGCTTAATGGTAAGGGGTACCCCTAAAGGGTTGAAAGTACCCCTAAATTGGGGAAAATGGCAAAAATTGTAAAAACAAATTTTTTCCAAGTTTTTGCTTCAAATTCGATTGTGGGCATACTGTCAGGCAAAAATAAATTTATTTCAACCTTTAAGGGGTTAAAACTACCCCTACAATATAGTTAATTGAAAACTAGGGGGGGGGATTGTGTTCCAAAATAACACCGTTAAGAAAATCGAACCTTAAAGGTTTTTGGGGTCGCTGATCACGAAAATCGAGGTCCCGCGGTCCTAAAATTAGGGCGTCACCCCTAAAAATGCAAAAACCCCCCCTTTTAGGGGGTTTTCGCGATTATTTCAGTAATAATGAAAACTAATGCACTTTTTTAAATATTTATTTGCGAAGGGGGATGATTTATACTAAATTAAGGCGAACTTACTATAATAAAAACAACCTTCTATAAAAAATTTGAAAAAACTTTTTTTTGCTTTTTGTTTGAAATTTGGTTCAAAAGGTATTATCAGCAAAAAAATTAATGTTTTCAACTCTTAAGGGGGTAAAACTACCCCCACATTAAAATTGTAATTGGAACAAATTGAAATTTATTGTTTTGCATAAAAATTTTATATTTGATGAAATATTATTAAAACATTTGGAAACTTTTTAACCCTCTTTCCTTCTGCCACCCGCCAGCCGCTGTTCGCCCTGTTCCGCCAGCGCCTCTTGCGCCACACGCTTGCTGACGTCCCTCACCCACCCCGCAGTACGCCCACAATCGAATTTGAAGCAAAAACTTGAAAAAAAATTTTTTTTACAATTTTTGCCACTTTTCGCCAATGTAGGGGTACTTTCAACCCTTTAGGGATACCCCTTACCATTAAGCTCGCCTAAATTCAGTATAAATCAACCCCCTTCGCAAATAAATATTTAAAAAAGTGGATTAGTTTTCATTATTACCGAAATAATCGCGAAAACCCCCTAAAAAGTTTTTTTTGCATTTTTAGGGGTGACGCCCTAATATTAGGACCGCGGGACCTCGATTTTCGCGATCAGCGACCCCAAAAACCTTTAGGGTTCGATTTTCTTAACGGTGTTATTTTGGAACACCCCCTCCCCCTAGTTTTCAATTGACTATATTGTAGGGGTAGTTTTAACCCCTTAAGGGTTGAAAATAATTTATTTTTGCCTGACAGTACGCCCACAATCGAATTTGAAGCAAAAACTTGAAAAAAAAATTGTTTTTTACGATTTTTACCATTTTTCGCCAATTTAGGGGTACTTTCAACCCTTTAGGGGTACCCCAGTTGGGATGTGGGTTTGACCCCTTCGGTCCACACGATTAACTTCCCAGTATGATGGACGAAGATGGAATAAACTGACTTCTTACATAATAGTTATACGTTTAGCACTAGTGGAAAATTGGCTAGTATCAGAACTGATGACAAAGCAATCCCGAGAGAAGCTAGTTCAAATAACTATAATAGTAGTAAATCCACAAGATTTTTCTAGAGAATTGGTTTTTCCTGAAGGTTAGCAAACAAACATTTCCTCCGTATTTCGTTCGCTGCACTAAAACCGGGTGTTCAAATTCGTATTGAGCGTGCTGAAGCGCCGTTGAGAAACTGAGAAGCGAATGACTTCATTTGGAAATTCCAAAGCTTTCCGGAGATATTAGCAAAACTCACTATTAAGTACTTGTCAGACTTGACCAAAAAGAACAAACTTGGTGGTAACTACCGGAAATCCCGGGATGAACCGCAATTTCCTGAAACTGTATCACGCGTAGAAAACAATTCCCCGTCAAAAAGTGCTAATCCAAAGTTTGAAAAATTCGCGCTGTTTGTAAAAGGTTACGAAATTGATTTTGAAAGGTTGTCGCATTTTGACAAGTGATGTTTTGTTCGAAGGCTATAGCTTTGCAGAACCCAAAAAAGATCACTTCGTTTAAAACGGGCCTGATTCCATCGAGCTTATTAGATATTAGCAAAACTTGTCAATTTAATGTCCTTCTGACAAATAGCCGAAGTTTTTCTATTTAAACAAAAAAGGCCCGATCGAATATTATGAAGTTTTTTTCTGAGCATTACTTCGTTAATATTCTTTTTTCGGCACCTCAGTGAAGTCGATATAGTTTTTAGTTCGCGCGGTATCGTGCAGGTACAAAATTCATAGACGTCTTTTAAACAAAAAAACGGTTCGACCGAATTTTTTGAAAATCTTTTCAGATCATAGTTTGGGTAATACTCTTCGAACGGCACGTCAACTAAATCGATATCTTTTATAGTTCGCGCGATATCGTGCAGGTACAAAAATCACTTACGCCGCTTAAACAAAACTAGTGGGATGTTGTGCCTAGAGACTAGCCACTAATTACGCTACGAATCTAAACATTTTTCTTTGGATTGGAGGCAAATCTAATGTGATGCACTTTGCACAACAGAATTAGGTGTATTATTTTACTTAAACATACATGTCTTATTGTTAAAAATTCGGCTTACCGCACCTTTTGTATTAATTTACACTTCAATGTAACTTTTTCTTTTATTTTTAAAGAAAAAATCACGCACGCACTTCACTTTTCTTTAAATTTAGAACATCTACTGAAAAACATAGGCACCTCTTTTTCCATAGCATATATGCACGTGCACGCACACAAGTACCCCCACCTCGCAATGAGACCAGCACCAATAATTACCCGCCAAAAATTTGAAAGAATTGATATATTTTAATTGCACCCCATCTATGACAAAGAATAGTGAACACAATCTACATACGGCCCAGGGCGGCGGAACGGCTATCTTCATCAAAAACGGAATAAAATTTCGGGTCCGCCAAAGCAGAGATATCGAATGGTTTCGAGTGCTGGAGGCCTGCGTCGTGTATGTTCCTCTCCAAAGCGGGCGAAGGATGTACGTGATAGCGGCCTATGCACCCGCAGCCCCTCATGCAGACTGTTTTGCCAGGGAGTTGGAACAACTTTTTCAAATACTTGACCTGGGATCAGAAGAAAATTACTACTTATTGGCCGGAGATCTTAATGCCAAACACGGAGCCTGGGGAAATCAAACATCTAACACTAGAGGCAACCATCTACAAAGATGGCTGGAGGATAATAGAATCCTACAGAAGGTCACACTTCTCGCTACAGATATGCCGTCGTATCCCAGAGGCGGTTCGTACTTGGATCTGTGCTTGCTCGACTCACGTCTTGACAGCGGCCGAACAAACGACGAGGATGTGAACTGCCTACGAACGGTTCCCTACGACAGCGACCACCATGGACTCTCGATCACGGTGAAAATGCCACGCGAGTCGATCGAGCTGGAACAATATGTTGCAGTGCACCCCTATGCTTACCCGCACCATACAGACGGAGGGGCTACCACCGCCGACAGACAGAAATTTGACTAACGACGAAATTGACTCCATA
Organism: Thereva unica; assembly: GCA_949987705.1. Classification (NCBI taxonomy): domain Eukaryota; kingdom Metazoa; phylum Arthropoda; class Insecta; order Diptera; family Therevidae; genus Thereva; species Thereva unica. The sequence continues at coordinate 48,817,835 of OX465282.1, read as the reverse complement.
CTGAAGGATATGGATCGAATCATTGTACAAACGATGGATCGAACCATACCTAAGACTAAAAAACAAAATTGCACCGACTGCTACAGGAACTCCACAATTGACAGCCTGCAAAGACAGAAGAGTATACTGCTCTCGAGACTTAAGACATTGCACCGACAATTCCAGGACCGCAGGAATCCAGAGATTGCAACATTAAAGTCATCCGAAACCTCCAACAATTAATCAAGGAGAGTTACTCCAAGTCTATAAATCTGTATTGGAAAAATAAGATCCGGTCCATAAAACCCAGTGGTCCAGGTATGTTTCCGCAGATAAATAAAATCTTTAGGAGGAGGACACATAATCGACTGGAGAAGTTGCAATTACCTAGGAATCTTGACAATGAGGAATTGCTACGAAAAGCAGGCTTAGATCCCGATACGCTCTACCGAGACGCCGACGATTGTTTTTACGTGGAAGATGAGCAGGACAGAGTAGACTTGGTAGGGGCTTTCTGCCAGGGAATTTATTCCGTAAACACTAGTGTTCGACGGAATTTTGACCTGGAGAATCAGGCCCTATTAAATCATTCCGCCCTTCAAAGCGAAATCAGAGTACAGAGATCTGAGAATCGACATTTAATCGAATTCAGTGAAGATTGCCCAGCAGACAATGTCTCAGAGGCCTCCGAACACTCAATCTTCGTGAAGAAGGACAATCTCTTGCGAATCTTCCAAACACTGAATAATAAAAAATCGGCGGGGATCGACGGTATCCCTAATGTGGTTCTGAAGCACCTACCCCCATGCGCGGTCGACATTTATACTACGCTGTTCAACAATGCCTTGAACAATGCTTATTTCCCAGAACACTGGAAAATTGCTGTGATATATCCGATCCCAAAAAAAAATAAAGATAGATCAAACCCTGCTAATCTCCGATCAATAAGTTTACTTCCAAACATCAGTAAAGTATTTGAGGTTGTAATTAACCGTTGACTGGCAAGCTGGGTTGAGGAAAATAAAATAATTCCGGACAACCAGTTCGGATTCCGAGCGGAACATGGCACTATCCATGCATGCGCAAAATTGGTGTCCGACATACACTGGAACTTCAGTAAGAAACAGTGTACCGGAGCATGCCTTGTCGACTTGGAGAAGGCTTTCGACTCTGTATGGGTCGAGGGGCTACTATTAAAGCTGACATGGTATGGAATGAGCAATTCTATGCTTCGCTTGATCTGTGACATGATAACGGGGAACAAATTCCTGGTCAAAAGTGGGAATTTTACCTCACAGGTCTTTGATATTAAAAACGGGTTGCAACAAGGAGCAGTTAATTCACCGCTGCTCTTCAACATTTATATAAGCGATCTAGTTGGATCCCTTACTAGCGCATTGGCTTTCGCGGACGACCTCGTCATATACAGGACAGGACCGAAGATTGACGTGATCCAGACGCTACTACAACACGACTTCGAGGAAATCGAGCGTTACGCTGATGATTGGAAATTGAAAATCAATCATGGAAAATGCGAAACGATCCTCTTCAGGACTCCTCTTAACAAGGCTTCACGCGATGTTAGGAGGAACTGGAAAGAGTTTCATATACGAAGCCATGCGGGACAGACGCTGGTAAAGAAAACCGAGGTTAAGTATCTAGGAATTTGGCTGGATCAGTACGTGTATTACGAGAGTCATATACGTGCTGCTATAGTCAAAGCCCGTAAGGCTTTCCAAATGACGAAAAGGCTCTTTTTTAGTAAACACCTCAACTCCAAAGTTAAGGTGGAATGCTACAAGACCTTAGTCAGACCGGTACTTATCTACGGCTGCCCCGTATGGTGGAATATATCACCATCATATATGGAGAAGATGAGGGTGTTCGAAAGACAATGCTTAAGGGCATGCTTAAGCATGTATAGAACACCTGAGTCAAGTTTCAAAAAATTCCATGCCAATGATATCCTATACGGAAAAGCAGCAACCATGAGGATAGACAATTTCATAATCAGATTGATCCGAAATCACGTTGTAAGAGCGACAGAAAGCGGCAATCCCCTCATTTTTGGGGCTTATTACCCTAAACCAGACTACTATAACATGACAAGACGGACAGGACATCTACCACCAGAAGCATTCCCGTGGCTAGATTCACTTGGCCTGATACAAAACAGAGAGGGAGTACCCTTAATATACCACGTCTATCGCCGGGCGCGGGATAAACGATTATTATTTGAGCGAACCGATGGGCTGAACGCAGAGCTCCTGCGATTCAGCACGCGAGTCGGCCCTTCAGATAAGGAGGAAGCTTCCAGAGCCAGTACCAAGTACTGGTGGCTGGAAGAATCAATAGGGTGAGGAATGTTAATGTGCATGTTTTAATGCATGGTGTGAGTGCAGGCGTTAGACTAAGGAGGATTAGGATCCCAGTAGGGGAATTAGGTATAGTCATAGGATTACCATTGTAATAAGTTTAGTTATAAGATAGGTAGGTAGTTTTAAGTTTAGATTTAGCTAGGGGTAGCCTGGAATGCTACCGCCCGCGAACTCTCAGGCTATTGTAAAGCCTCAGCACTCGCGGGTGACAAAACTCGGGCGAGAGCCACCAGATTCTGTCGCCTGGGTCTCTGGTGACTGTCGCCCAACTAGGCTATTTTCTAGGTTTTAGTCGTAGTTTAGAGTAGGTAGTTTGTAGGTTTTTTTTTCCTTTTTAACATTTAGCTTAAGTTTTATAAAATAGATTAAGTTAGCTAAGTTTTTGAAAAATTTTCTTAGCATTAAGTTCAGAATGAAACATATGTCAATACAAGTTAAATAAATAAAGAGGCCGAAAGGCAAAATAAACATCACTAATTAAGTTAGATAGGATTTAGCTTAGAGTGCCCGCGGAGGGCCAGTAAGTTAGTTAAGTCAGATAGGGAAAATAGGTTTAAGCATAGCCTGTAAGTTTTGTTATTATATCATAATAATAAATATGCTTATAAAAAAAAAAAAAAAAAAAAAAAAAAACAATCTACATACGGCAATATTACATTACTCTTCGTTTTACCTGTGATTATCAATTTCCATAAAATATACAAAATACATTTCATAAATAATAGAAAATCTGTTGTCATAATTCAGTTGTTTACTTTCTTCGAAACTTTATACATATCTAGCATTGGAATGTACCTTTTTACGTAAGCATGAATAAATATGTTTATTGCCACATTCCTACAAGTTAGTGTTTGGAGTAATGGGAAGGCGCTAGATCGGGGTGCGAAAGGGCCCGGGTTCGATTCTTGATGAATTTGAGTACTCTTTTTTAGCTACGATGATTTATTGTAGTATAATAAACTAAGCCTGCGTTGATGGTAAAATCTCAAAGCGGCGACTAATTAAAACCTTTGGTACATATTCAATTGTGAGCTATAACTCAATCTATAATACGCTAAATAAGCCAAATCCGTTCTTAACTAAAACTTTTATTTCACGTTGCATTGATTTAATTATTGTCATAATGCTGTATCCTAGCTTGGCTATATATAATTAATCTTGAAAAGTTTTTGTTAAAGGGTTATGTAGGTTATAAGTTGTGAGACTTTGCAAAACACTACAATATAATCATCATAGCTTAAAAAAAAGGAAATCAAATGTAAACAATAAAATTCTTTCATTCTTCACCCACGTCATGGTATATTTCTTTATTCAATATAAACAATAGTTTTGAGCAGCAAATAAAAACTATATGTACGGTTTTTGTTCTGGAAGCAAATTTTGAGACGTATTCATATCAAAAACTTGTTTCATATGAAACAAAATCCCCGAAGGAAATTAAACAAAAATTGTTATGACGAAAAAAAAGCACCGCGAGCCGAAGGATCGAACTCGCAGCCCCACAGACGAGGGACTTTCCCTAGCCCTTTATAGTCCATGGAAATGGTACTTTAACATTGCAAAAATGCAGGACAAGGTTTTATTTTTGGGATGTGTAGGGGGGGTCAGTGTGAGCTTAAGTTTGAGTTTTCGGGATTCTAACCCCCCCCCCCCCTCATTTGGCCGCCATCTTGGAAAACGTATGCAAATGGTTTTTTCCACTATATCTCCGAAACGGCACATCTTACCGGAAATTTGAAAGGACACTTTTTGTTTAGAATTAAATAATCTACATTTTATTACTTAGAAATTTTGTGGTAAAATGAATAATTAAGAAGTTATAAGCCTTAGATCACAAAAATTAGTCACAATATTTTATTTAAAGGCTCTTTTTTGTTGTTTAAATATACTTATGGTTGAAATTTCCAGACCATTTTCTCAGTTTTTGGTCTTTTGACCAAGAGCTACATTTTGAGATATGGCCCAAGTCTGTAGCGGCAGTACTTTCAGAGATGAAAGTAGGCGTCAGACGAACAGACGGACAGAGCCTTTGTATAAGCTTTTCTTTTAAAAAGCTAAAAACGGCTCGACCGAATTTAATGAAAACCTTTTCAGATCATATTTCGGTTAAAACGCTTCGAACGACACCTCAACGAAGCCGATATCTTTTTTGGTCCGCGCGATATCGTGCAGGAAAAAATGACCACATCCGTACGCACACACACACACACATACTTCCTCCCAATTTTTTTCTTAAAATGCTCCTGGGACCTTGAAAGATGAAAATATGTCGAAAATTTCGATTTCGATTTTCGGACCGATTACAATAACTTCCTATACTGGGAAGTTAAAAATAAAATATATTAATTCTTATCACCTCAGCTGCAAAATAAACGGAAGCTATAGTGCGCACCAAAAGAATTGGAAATATAAACACAGGCAGGGAAATGACAATTTCACACACATTAAAATTTCGTGTATGGATAAAATGCAAGCGAACGTATATTGTAATTTCCTCTTCCAAATTCGTTTACGGGCAAAAACACTCCCTCAACATCTGACGACGGCAAGAGTGGCAGTAAGACCGTTGAATTGTGATTGGGGATATAACCCAGTAGTACCTGTAAGCTTACAGAAGTACTGAAATAATCACTTACCAGTAAGGGCTACCCCTGGACCTCTGGACTGCACCTTACCCCTTATAGAAGTGATTATTTTTACACACGATGTCATAGGAGGTAAGGCCTTACTTTTCTACTTACGTTAGAGAAGTTACATAAGTACTTACCTTAGAGTACTTACATAACTGCTCATCTGTAAGGGGTATAGTAAGGCCTACCCCTTACTAGTAAGTGCTCTTTTCAGTACTTCTGTAAGCTTACAAGTCCCACTATAGTCCAATCAATCTACGGAATCACCATGTTAATTTCCAGACAATTGAAGGCAGGAAAAAAAAATATGGGCGTGTAGAACACCTAATTTGAAGAATGAAAGCGTTTTTTTTTACGGAACTGCATTGGCGAACTTAACCTAAAAAATTCGCAAAAGTCAAAAAACCGGTTTTTCGCCAATAAAACAAAAAGTGGAGCTCGGATCCGAAAACGTTAAATTATAAAGTTATAGGTATTAAAATTATCTTTCAATTGATGTGGTACAAAATATTGGTTAGTGTCTTATACATGGAGAAAAATGCTAAAAACCGCTAAAAATCGCTTCTTTTTCTTTTCTTTTTTTCTTTGTATTGATGCGACCTAGAAACTTTTTATTTGGTAAAAATGTTGCTTTTGGCAATCTGAAAACTCATTATTTTTTTTGGCTCGAAATTTTGCAAAATATGGGTGAAATTTCGATTTATGTAAAAAAAGCGTTTTCGTAAAATCCTTCGTCTACAGCTCCTCGACCTCGTAGGACATTTTTTCGAAGCTCTTTTTCTTCGTTAAGAGTTGGACTATCATGCACTATAAGTTAAAATTGGAGTTTTTCAATTTTATGTACAAAAAACTCCACCGCAAAAAAGACAAGTTTTTTTGCCGCAAAAAAGACAAGTTTTTCGACTCCAAACTACTTTATTTTTCGACTCCAAACTACTATTTAATAAAAGTTTATATTCTTTTTAAAGAATAAATAGGCAATTTGGTTATACATTATATAAATGTATATTGAATCTAATATCTCACACTTTTATAGGAATAATTTGTTTTTGGTTGATCTACATGAAAAGTAGTTGAACAGTTGCATGTTGTATTTTGAAGAGTTGGGTTTATTTAAATGGTTTAACGTTGGTGGTTTTTAGAGAATAAATAGGTAATTTGGTCATACATTATATAAATGATAATAAAAGTTGGTTTTTTGGCATGGCTTTTTCCAGCTATAAAAAATAGTTTCATTTTTCAATTCTTCTCGAAAAATTTTGTTATTGCAGACTTCTAGAGTTACATTTAAAAAAGCTATAGAAAATGGCCCTCGAATTTCGAGTCCTGGATGCGGCTATTTGCATTAATTTTAAATATTTTAACGTTCAGGCAATTTTGGTCATAGTTCAAATAAATGTATTTTGAATCTAATGACTCCAACTTTTATAGGAAAAGTTGGTTTTTAATTATTGGTTGATAAAAGTTGAATTTAGAAGCTTTGAAATGATTTTAAATATTTAAACGTTAGCTGCAGCAAGGCGCACCGGGTCCTAGCTATCCAAAATACAGAAAATAAGCAGTTCATTGCGACACTGCATCTGTGTATGAAAATTCATATCTCGAAAAATGATATGTCAATGGATGGTTTTTATTGTCGCGATCAACATGTCAGATCCCTAATAGTTTCACATTTTGTTATTTGGAATCAAAAATACCAAAAAATTGCCTTTTTCAAACTCCCTTACGGTATATTAAAATGCTTCACCAGATTACTACTATTGGCTTATGGGTGCAGCATAGGCGCCCCGGGTCCCAGCTAGTTTATATAATAAAAATTGATTCGAACAACCAGGAATTACTACAGCGCGAAAAGTTAGAAGTGGCCGCTCACCAAGTAAACATTCTACGTAAAAGATGAAATTGCACATGAACCGTGCTGTTGAGACGTCAATAACAACTTGTATGTATGTAGTACAGTAAATATTGAACAACAATATGTCTCAAATTCACAGGTATTTAACGAAGGAAAAAGGCTCCGTTATTTAAAAAAATGTCTTCGGTGTTGACCGTCGTACGGTTAATTTATTTTATTTTAAAATTAGTGAAAAGAATATAAACTTTTATTAAATAGTAGTTAAGAGTCGAAAAATAATGAAATAAAAAACTTGCAGTACAAAAACTTGTCTTTTTTGCGGCAAAAAAACTTGTCTTTTTTGCAGTGGAGTTTTTTGTGCATAAAATTGAAAAACTCCAATTTTAACTTATAGTGCATGATAGTCCAACTCTTAACGAAGAAAAAGAGCTTCGAAAAAATGTCCTACAAGGTCGAGGAGCTGTAGACGAAGGATTTTACGAAAACGCTTTTTTTTACATAAATCGAAATTTCACCCATATTTTGCAAAATTTCGAGCCAAAAAAAATAATGAGTTTTCAGATTGCCAAAAGCAACATTTTTACCAAATAAAAAGTTTCTAGGTCGCATCAATAAAAAGAAAAAAATAAAAGAAAAAGAAGCAATTTTTAGCGGTTTTTAGCATTTTTCTCCATGTATAAGACACTAACCAATATTTTGTACCACATCAATTGAAAGATAATTTTAATACCTATAACTTTATAATTTAACGTTTTCGGATCCGAGCTCAACTTTTTGTTTTATTGGCGAAAAACCGGTTTTTTGACTTTTGCGAGTTTTTTAGGTTAAGTTCGCCAATGCAGTTCCGTAACAAAAACGCTATCATTCTTCAAATTAAGTGTTCTACACGCCCATATTTTTATTCCTGCCTTCAATTGTCTGGAGAATTTCCGTAGATTGATTGGACTACTAGGTTGCCAGCGCACAGTGGGACCAAATCCAAAAAAGCTGGCCAAAAGTCTAAAAAAAAGTTTATTGATTGCGGTTTTTTTTGGGGGGGATGATTCGAGGACACTTCCAATAGTGAGCAATCAGTCACGGAAGGTTAGATTTTTTTCTACGGACTGAGAAATTGTAGTTGCTACTTTACTCTTTTTGCTTATATTTAAACGTTAATATTGTGAAAAAAGGTTAACGTTTTCAAAACGCTATAAAAAATTAAGTAACCAAGCAATCGTGGTCGTGTAAAGTGGAATTTTCTTTGGAAGGTATGTAGAGTATAAAAAAAATTGCACTATACCCATTAAGCAAGTATATAATACACAGTAAGCATCTATTACACGTGCTTTTTATGAATTAGGATTGTAAGAATGCGATATATATTGGACAAAAAGTAATATTGCTCCACTCTGCTCCACTGGGAAACTTGCTGGGCGTTGTTGGTAAAGGTGTATTCCTTCACCTCCAAAAAAATCCGCTGCCCAAAATTTCCCCTCCGTGTTTTAAGGGATCACATACGTCCAGCACTAGCCCATGGAAATGGTACTTCAATATTGCAAAAATGCGGGACAAGGTTTTATTTTTGGGATGTGTAGGGGGGGTCAGTGTGAGCTTAAATCTGAGTTTTCGGGATTCTAACCCACTCCCTTCCAATTTGGCCGCCATCTTGGAAAAGGTGCGCAAATGGTTTTTCCATTATATATCTCCGTAACAGTACATCTTACAGAAAATTTGCAAGGGAACTTTTTGTTTATAATTAAATTATCTACAATATATTAGCAAGATATTTTTAAGTAAATTTAATAATTAAGAAGTTATAAGGCTTAGAAAACCAAAATTATTCACAGTATTTTCTTTTAATGGCTATAGCTCTGAATGTTCGACATCAGAAGATAAAGATACAACTTTTACTTGTATTCACAATTATTTTCTTCTGTAATTGCATTCTTAAAAATTCATATTTTGTTTTTCTAATAAACAATAACTTCCTAATAAAATAACTTGCTTATAAAAAAATTAATCAAAAGTATTAAACATTATATTAAAACAAATTTTTTGATTTTTTTAACAGGTTATGTTAACCATATTGAGTCCGCCATTTTGAAAATCGAAATTTTGACACCGGATTCGTCATCAGCGACCCCGAAAACCCCCGAGTGTAAAATTTGAGATCATTTAATGCACTTTTTGACTTTTGGCCAGCTTTTTTGGATTTGGTTCACTGTGCAGCGGGAAATGGAACATTGCAAAAAGAACTATTCATGGGCGCCTATGGATATGTGATCCGGTATCGAAGTGCTTTTATTTTGTTCATCTCTTACAAATGCCTTTTTCTTTCTAAGCCCGAGAGTGGCTTTACCTAAGCAGCCCCCCAACTAAATTCTAACCACTTCTCCAAAGCTGCTTGTCCTCCGCATCGAATGAGAGCCGGGCTATTGAGTATGCCAATGTCGCATTTTATGTCGACGAAGATAATTGCCCGTTTTCTTTTATTCTATAAAATTTATGAAAACTCCAGGAAAGCTCCCTTGAGTCATCGGGCAGATTCTCACTTGTTTGGGTCTAATTCTGGACTACACCTTACTATCTGCCTTCTCTTGTAATGGGTTATATAAGGGCCCATCTAGCACCAAGAAAATAAGGGGTACCCCTTACCAGATAAGTACTTATTTCAGTGCTCCATCGGTAAGGCCCTCCTAGAATTCCTACTGGGAAATGTGCAAGTGATTTGGGGTTTTAAACGAACAGAGTTACACTTCTCTTTATGAACTCTCGTGGTGGGATTTGAAACTCTCACTGCCCATCGATTTTGAGATTCCCAATTGCGTTGGCATGTCACACTGGCTTATGGGTGCAGCGAGGCGCACCGGGTTCCAGCTAGTATAAAATAATCGTAAAAAAGGAAAAGAAAAAAAATTAATGTAAAAATTATTAACTTCCCAGAATAGGAAGTTATTGTAATCGTTCCGAAAATCGAAATCGAAAATTTCAACGTATTTTCATCTTTCAAGGTTCCAGGAGCATTTTAAGCAAAAAATTGGGAGGAAGTATGTGTGTGTGTGTGTATGTGCGTACGGATGTGGTCATTTTTTCCTGCACGATATGGCGCGAACCAAAACTGAGGTGTCGCTCGAAGCGACGTAAGTGATTTTTGTACCTGCACGATATAGCACGAACCAACCATGATACCGACTTCTTTGAGGTGCCGATCGTATCATATTACCGAAAGTACAGTTTGAAAAGATTTTCATAAAATTAGATCGAGCGGTATCTATGTTTATAGGGCGTAAGTGATTTTTGTACATGCTCTATAGAACACAAACCAAAAATGATATTGACTTCATTGAGGTGTCGTTCGAAGCGTATTAACCGAAATATGATCTGAAAAGATTTTCATGAAATTCGGTCTAGCCGTTATTTTGTTTAAGCGACGTAAGTGATTTTTTGTACATGCACGATATAGCACGAACCAACAATGATACCTACTTCTTTGAGGTGCCGATCGTAGCGTATTACCGAAAGTACGCTTTGAAAAGATTTTCATAAAATTCGATCAAGCGGTTTCTATATTTAAAAAGCGTAAGTGATTTTTGGACATGCTCGATAGAACGCAAACCAAAAATGATATTGACTTCATTGAGGTGCCGATCGAAGCGTTGGAATGACACCCGTTCAAAATTAAGTTCACTTTTATGGATTCAGCCGAGCAATAGCTTCCCAAAGAGTCATCACTCGTCAAAATCCGAGTTTTCTTCAAAAACCATTCAACAAATACGTTAACATGACGAAATTTTCAAACTTTAGTTCAGAACTGTTTGAACGGCGGATTGCTTTCCATGTCCTACAGTTATGGGAATTGAGTTCATCGCGGGATTTCCAGTGATCACAGTTTGGCCTTTTCGGACAAGTTTGACAAATCCGTTACATTGATTAATTTTGGTAGGTACTATCTCCTGAAATCGTTCGAATTGAAAATGAAGTTTTTACCATTGCAGTTTATCATCAGCGCGTCAACACGCTCAAAATGACTTCGATTTATATTGTAGCGAACGAAGTGCCAGGGACATGTTTGTTTGCTACTGTTCAACAAACAAAAGTTCTTTAGAAAATCCTTGCGGATTTACCATTCTTATCGTTATTTCAAAGAGCTTCCTTTCATCATACTGGGAAGTTGATCGTGTGGACCGAAAGGGTCGAACCCACATCCCAACTAGTTTGTAATTTAATTTGGTTTTTAACATTTCTCAGTACTTTTTTCTTCTCACTATCAGTGAATTCAATATAAGTAAATTTTGAGAAAATATTTAGTTGTTGATTTACTCCATATTGACCTCATACTTAGTTCAGAAACAGGCTCCGATTAACTTGCTACTTCTTCATTTGTATCTCATAAATTACTATTTGAGACTTTAAACAAAAAAATTGCTAATCGCAAATATATCATATTTAGCTCAAGATGAACTAGAATGCCTGCAGGGATTATTCGGTTCAGGTATAGCCATTGATATCCTGTGAGATAGCAATTTACTCTTGGTGAAGCAATACCCATGTACCTAAACCGAGAGTATGACAACAGACCGGTTTACCAAGTGTTGTGTGATAATACGTGTACGCCAGTCCAATAACCTTAGCATGTAAACTCACTTCTTTCATTTGATGCGTTTACAATTCGACACCACTATCGCTGCTGCATTCCTTTTTCCAGAAATATGTCACTATTTTGATGTCATTTAAAAAAACCAACCCGGTTTCACTTACAAATCATATCAGTACTAATAGGGATAGGGATAGAACCACTTCGGCTAAAAGTTGAGAAGCAATGCTTACTATCACAAAATATCGGAATCCAGCCATCGATTTCAACCAGGAGATTGGGCTGTGCTTTGTCACTAGATCTATATCAGTAACGGATTAGATCTGATCGGGTGCACACGCTTTTAATTATCCATTGTAAAACTTAATTCAAAAATTGAATTTAAAACTAATAAAAATTATCACGTGGAAGCTCCCTGAGTTTTATTCGGTTATTTACTAACCCCTGTTTTGTTAAATAAACTACTAACACTTTGGTGCCGAAACCCGGGAACTTGCTTCGCAAAGTTCATTTCTTAAAATCACGGTCGAGTGCATTTAATTCTAATTAACCTTCGTTTACGATCTCTCGAACTGTGACTTCGTGTCGAGTGATTAATAATAAAACACGTCTACCTAAATATTAGTAGTGAACTCGCCCAGTTGATGCTTTATTTTCAGTTATCCTCATCTTCAGAGATAACGGCATACCAGCATATTCCTTGTGCCCCGATACCATGCAGTTATGCTGCGCACGAGTCATGAGTCAACCCAGTGAAGGACCATCATCCAGAGTCAAGCCCGTTGTATTATAAAGCTTTTGAGTGCAGATGATAGCAAAAGTTTGGAACTTGATTAACTCATAAGTCCTGATGAAGTCCGCTCCAATGATCAATAAATATAACTTTTTAATGCATCTCATAGATTCTTTATATTACCTTGAACTAAGTGCATTTTGAAACGATCGTATTATTAACTTTTTGAAAAAAGCTTATTTTATGTAGAAATCAAACATTTCGTAGAAGTTTTATATTGCCCCAAGCAAAGTGTTTAATGTGAGCCTTTTCACATTTAGAGAAAACGTTTCGTTCAGACTTTTTTCCTTTTTGGTTTTATTGACAATTCTTGAAATTCACTTTCAATATAACTTCAATATATAATTGAAATAATCTACATATAAAATACATATACTTGGAGTGTCTGCCTGTGATTTCAAAATAATTGTGTTTTTCTAAGTTCATATGGTTATTTAGATCATATTAAAACAAAAACTCTTATTTTTAAAATTTTTGTCTGGATGTATGTCTGTATGTCTATCTGTGTGTTTGTTCGGGCTAATCTCGGAAACGGCTGATCCGATTTTGATGGGACTTTCACTGGAAGATTCAGTATTTTTACGAGCATGTTTCAGGTTATTTTTATATCCTTTATATTTGCTTTATCTGTATGTATGCATGTATGTATGTATTTAGACAAATCTTGCAACTCGACTTTGGCCCACTTGCATATAACCGATCAACTTGATATTTTGTACATACATATATATAGCTCGCGTGACAATGCAGTCTGACCATATTGGAAAAAACAAGATGGCGGTTCCAAGATGGTGGTCGATTTTCGCAATTGCGCCCCCGACCCCCAACATGGGTATCAAATGAAAGAGGCTGATAGGTACAGTACAATAACCTATTTGGTGTCAATCCAAATTCAAAATGGCGACCAACACAAAATGGTGGATTAGCTTTTTCATTACTACCCACTTGATACAGGCATCAAACGATATGACAAGAAGAATACTATTAGCTGAGTGGCATCATTCCAATCTATCTATATAAATATAAAAGGGGGGTATGTCTGTGATTCATATGCTTACCGATCTATCTATATAAATATATGTATAAAAATAAAGTTCATTTTTGTGAACGGAAACTCGAGATATTGAGCTTATTGCATTTTGTCCAATTGTTAATTAACAAATGCATATTTAGCGCTAAAATTTGGACTGTATCATCTTGAAACCTATTCATTTCATGTGATAAATTCAAAAAAAAGTTAAGGTTTATAGAAATTTATTTACAAGCATTAAAATGTAAGTATTGTTAATTGAACAAAGTGATTTTTTTTATTTTTCAACTAGCTGGGACCCGGTGCGCCTACGCTGCACCCATAAGTCAATAGTAAACAATAAAAACCATCCATTGACTTAATATTTTTCGAGATATGAATTTTACACAGATTAAATGCCTCAAAGAACATGGGTCTTGCGTCGGCCGCCATGATTCGGTATATTGAGTCTACTACATTGCTTATTGTATTCTACTTATCATACCCTTTAATTTGATACCCATTTTAATAGGGTTGTGAAGAAAGTGGTAATCCGGCCTCTTTAGACGGCCGCCATGGATCTAAAGATATATTTTGTATACTACATTGCTTATTGTATTCTACTTTTCATACCCTTTCATTTGATACCCATGTCGAGGTGGTTGTGAAGAAAGTGGTAATTCGGCCTCTTGAGACGGCCGCCATGGATCTAAAGATATATTTTGTATACTACATTGCTTATTGTATTCTACTTATCATACCCTTTCATTTGATACCCATGTCGAGGTGGTTGTGAAGAAAGTGGTACCCCGCCCTCTTGAGACGGGCGCCATGGATCTAAAGATATATTTTGTATACTACATTGCTTATTGTATTCTACTTAACATACCCTTTCATTTGATACCCATGTTGAGGTGGTTGTGAAGAAAGTGGTAATCCGGCCTCTTGAGACGGCCGCCATGGATCTAAAGATATATTTTGTATACTACATTGCTTATTGTATTCTACTTATCATACCCTTTCATTTGATACCCATGTCGAGGTGGTTGTGAAGAAAGTGGTACCCCGCCCTCTTGAGACGGCCGCCATGGATCTAAAGATATATTTTGAAAACTACATTGCTTATTGTATTCTACTTAACATACCCTTTCATTTGATACCCATGTTGAGGTGGTTGTGAAGAAAGTGGTAATCCGGCCTCTTGAGACGGCCGCCATGGATCTAAAGATATATTTTGTAGCAATGTAGTATGCTTATTGTATTCTACTTATCATACCCTTTCATTTGATACCCATGTCGAGGTGGTTGTGAAGAAAGTGGTACCCCGCCCTCTTGAGACGGCCGCCATGGATCTAAAGATATATTTTGTATACTACATTGCTTATTGTATTGTACTTAACATACCCTTTCATTTGATACCCATGTTGAGGTGGTTGTGAAGAAAGTGGTAATCCGGCCTTTTGAGACGGCCGCCATGGATCTAAAGATATATTTTGTATACTACATTGCTTATTGTATTCTACTTATCATACCCTTTCATTTGATACCCATGTCGAGGTGGTTGTGAAGAAAGTAGTACACCGCCCTCTTGAGACGGCCGCCATGGATCATTTTAGTTTCAATAGCGTCATGGCCTACCTACTGTTTGACAGCTGCGTAAATTTGAAATTTTCATTAAATGTAATGATTTAATTTAATGACAATTTTACATTTGTCAAACAATAGGTAGGCCATGAAGCTATTGAAATTAAAATGAATTGAAAATTCCTAAAATTACCATTTTTTTGGATTTTGCAGCTGTTTTTTTGGTTAAAGGTATAAAAAATAGCCTACGACCTATTCTCAGACCTACATGTGTTGCTAAGCGACGGAACCCCTCCACTAACATTTAAATCTTATGGTATGCTATTAAAGTACAAATTGACTTTTAAGTATTATTACGAATCTTTTGTATGGGAAGATAGAGTGTTTTTTTTTTGTTTTTTCAGGCAATTTTTTTAAGTTTTCTCTCCGTAAGAACTATCCTCGTACTTCAACGAATATTCGAAAAAAAAATTAGTCCAATACGTCCAGCCGTTCTCGAGTTTTGCGCTTAGCAACACATTTAGCGATTCATTTTTATATTATAGATAAAGCTTAGTTACAAAATGCAATAACTTCCTTGTTTTTTACAAGCTTTTTGTATTAATTTCGTTCTCTGATTTTCGATCACTTCCCGATATCCGTTGATGCTCAAATTTAGCACACACCTTTGGTTCTGAAGACAAAACAATATAGTTTATTCAATTTTATTTTACATCCAATATGGTGGCCACCATAAAATGGCGGATTACCTTTTTCTCTACAACCCGTCGACATGGGTATCAAATGAAAGGGTTTGACGAGTAGAATACAGTAAGCTGTGTGAAGTCATTTTAAATCCAATATGGCGACCAACATCAAATGGGGAATTACCTTGTTCTTTATAACCCAACCCCACCTCCTGCCGTCTTTTTTTTTAAATGTGATTTTTTCCCTCGCAATACTTAGGTTTCTGTGAAAATGAGTGTTTTCTATTTCCAAATGCATATATACACTTCATGTACCAACGATTGCTAAGGTATAAACCTGTATAAATTTTTGTTTTTACTATTTTTCAATTAATATCAATACTTAAATGAAATTTATAGTGCCTTATAATGTTTTAAGGGGGTATTCTGGTGTAGAGGCCTAAATTTTAGGCATTTTAAGTAGAATAACAAAATAAATGGAAACATTTTTAGTATCGATTTTTTTACACGATGTTTATTGATTTTTAAAGAATATAACAAAAAAAATCCAAAAAACCCGAAAATAATTTGAATTTTGAATAATCCGCCTGCTAACCTAACCTTCTTAAAAGTCTAAACTTTGAAAACAAAAGAAAAAAAAAACAATTGTTTTAAATTTCTACCCCCTTAAAAACATTTGACTGCTCCTTCTGCAGATGTAATTTGAAAACCCTTCCTCCTACCGAAGAGGCTACAAAAGAACATTTATTGAGAGTATATCTTCAAATACAGAAATGGCTGGGAAATGAAGAAATGGATCCACGATTGTTTGGATGGGAGGATACAATTAATGGTTTAATGCCTATTGCAATGGGAAAACAGCCAATACCACAAGAAATTCTTGAAATTCTCGCTTGTCAATGTAAAGCCGGCTGTAAAGACTTGAGATGTCGATGCAGGAAGTTCGGACTACAATGTACCAGTTTGTGTGAATATTGTGAAGGCATTAATTGCAGGAATTGTACAGAATGTACTGTCACGGAAGAAGAAAATCGTGAAGTTGAAGAAGCCAATATAGATGAATCAGACACAGATTCAAATTGTACCAATATAACAGAATCGGAGCCCGAAGGGGAGTGCGAAAGATTGCAAAATAATGTACCTGATCTTCCTGTTGAAATTCGTGATAAAGAAGAAAATGGTGATATATTTTTATTTGAAACAGATTCAGAGAGTGAAACTGAATTGTACACGTCACCAAACAAGAAATTTAAAATACATTAATTACGATTTGTTTATTTTTAAATAATAAAATGCTTTGACCATATTTGATTTAAAATGACTTCACACAGCTTACTGTATTCTACTCGTCAAACCCTTTCATTTGATACCCATGTCGACGGGTTGTAGAGAAAAAGGTAATCCGCCATTTTATGGTAGCCGCCATATTGGATGTAAAATAAAATTGAATAAACTATATTGTTTTGTCTTCAGAACCAAAGGTGTGTGCTAAATTTGAGCATCAACGGATATCGGGAAGTGATCGAAAATCAGAGAACGAAATTAATACAAAAAGCTTGTAAAAAACAAGGAAGTTATTGCATTTTGTAACTAAGCTTTATTGAAAAATAAAAAAAATCACTTTGTTCAATTAACAATACTTACATTTTAATGCTTGTAAATAAATTTCTATAAACCTTAACTTTTTTTTGAATTTATCACATGAAATGAATAGGTTTCAAGATGATACAGTCCAAATTTTAGCGCTAAATATGCATTTGTTAATTAACAATTGGACAAAATGCAATAAGCTCAATATCTCGAGTTTCCGTTCACAAAAATGAACTTTATTTTTTTTAAATTAACGGTCTCAAAATCCTCTACCAGATCTGATAAAAAGTTTTAAGTTAAATTTTAAAAATGGCCGAAAAATGCAATTGTTGTTATTTAATTTATAAACAAATGTAAAAAAAAAGCAACCAAAATAGCATTAAAAAAATTTCCTTTGAATTGCGTTCGAAAGCTGGCATCGATATCTACACTTTGAAAAAAGAATTTTTCATTTTGGACTCAATGGCATAAAATGGCGGGCATCTCAAATTTTAGATAACAAATGCAATTTTGGCCAATGGGTTCAGTATTTTGACACCAATTTTTCAGGATCTTTTTATAACATTAAAAGGTATATTTTCTGAAAGTTTGATGCAAATTGGTCTAGTTGACCGTCTTGGGTTCTAAAATGAAAAAAATTCTGTTTTTTCTCGTTTTTTCAGTTTTGTAGGTTATGTACGTACTTCAGAGACTTGAACCCAAAGTCAATTTATTAGAAATTTTATTACGAAGAGACTAGTTTTTAGTTTGCCCCGATCCGACTTATAGAACCGGAGTTATTCATATTTTAAGGTCGAAAAACGCGGTAAAATTTTTTTAATTGTTTATAACAAAAGTAGCACAAGGCTCACGAGGTTCAAAACTTATGAATATACTCCTGGTGATACTCCAAACAGGATAAAATCATAATCTTGCTGTTACCAGACTGTGCAAATTAAAATGCTTTTTTTACTGCACTATAGGTTTTTCTAAAAATATCTTGATCGTACTATAGGGAACTCTTCACTTATAGTGTAATGATTATGTCATATGGAAAGGAACTAAGACGTTCACGGGTTTTGACATGAATATGTCTTATCCCTGGGGTCTATTTGAAAGAATGTGCGGAGACGAAAATCGTTACCATGACTAATTACTGTTTGGCATACTTTTAGGATAAATTTTAGAAGCAAATTAAATTTATATTTAATTCTGCATACTTTTAGGTGAAAATATTATCGAAAGCTCTCTTAAGGTTAGAAAATTTTCGAGACATATCTTTTGACATGAATATTTGTCGTTTTGCCAAAATGACTGTTTCGAGCACATACATTAACAAGAAGCTATGCTAGCAGCTTTTTTGCGTCCAAGATATCATAGCAGCTTTTTTTTGTTCAATCGCTGCGAGTTCTTGTTCCAAGAGTGAGAAAAAGTGTCCAGAATTTTTTACTTTGTGTGAGATTTTTTTAAACAGCTTATGGGGCGGGGCCCATCCAACTAGTTGTCCAAACTGAGTTGTGTCAAAAGTTGTTGTTTTGCCACAAACGCTTCAACTGAGTTGATATTTCAACTGTCAATTCGATATTTTATAGGCAATTTGAAAGTTAAATGAAATTGTAGAAAACCCGCGACTAAGTTTTATAATAATAAAAATTGGAGAAAGATGATTTTTTAGATTAATTATAATTGTTTTTAATTATTAATATGAATATTTATATTTTTCAAAATATAAATTAAATTCTGAAAGTATAAATTATGAAAATAATTTAATATTATGCGAACTTTCATAATTTAAATTAAAAATAATGCAAAATAAACTTGCAAAAAATATATTCTTCGAATTCAGGCTTAATTCATCCAAGTAGTTTGCCAAACTGCAATACACAGTGCAACTAGTTGCCCAAACTCTAGGCCCCGCCCCCATAAAATTAAAAGATTTTGATTTATCCCAACTGAAACCCCAACTGTCAAATCAGTTTGCCAACTGCCCCACACACGATGCGATTCAGTGACAACACAACTCAGTTAGGACAACTAGTTGGCCTGTGGATGGGCCTCATTAGAAAAGGTGTGCTTGAGTCGTCCGTCGCGCGATATTTTTGTGTTTTCGATGCGGGACGGAATCAGAATCGATATCAGGGAATTTTCTTACTACGCAGTTTGCGGATTGAGTGTGGTGCGGCCGCGGTGCGTTTAGAATTTTTGCAAAAGCACAATTTTTTTATTTTGAACGATTTTGTTTCGTGTGTTTGTATTCTATTACGTTGTGGAAAAGGATAAGGTGGTTGAAGGGTATGTATTGAAGCGAGCCAGATATATATTGTTGTGTGCATTCCTTTCGACCCCCTCCAGGGGTTCTTTCCAATTAGAACAAGAAGGTGATTTCCAATAAGAACAAGAAACAAATAGACCCCAGGGATAAGACATATTCATGTCTACTGTGCCATCGAGAAGCCATGGCACTTCCAGTCTTTTTTATTGCAGTAATCGTTCAATAGGTCATTCAAGAAGAAAAATCCGCGGAGTGCTATTAAATTAAAGGGTGGAAATTGGAGAAAGGGGTCCAAATGGACTCTTTTTTGTTTTTGCAATATATGTATCTCGCAAACGAAGCAAAATTTCGATATTCTTTATTTGAAATTTTTTGTAGATAATTAAATTTAACATGGCATTCGAAAATTTGTTTTATGACGAAAATGTTAAAACAAAAAGAAAAAAATTGCTGTTGATTTTGCTTTTTTGGTACTTTGCCTATATCCTTTTTTAGAACAGAGATAGGTTTACACTCCCGGTCAAAATGATAGCACATGCTATAGTTTTTGCCATTCCAAGGAAATGGGTATATTCAAGGAAAGTATTATGCACCACATAAATGCACACCTAAAAGACTAATACAACCACACACATGGACACTCCGTTCTCAACTAAAATTCCCGGAATTGGGAAAATATTTCTTTCTTGGCTGGGTCAAAAATATAGCGCACATAATGAGCCTGAAGTTCCGAACGTTCGATCGAACGATTTTAGAAAAAAAAAATCAGGTGCGGTCATGGGACCCCCGTCAGGAACGAAGTTCCTTACGATTTTGACGTCACAACGTCTATTAAATCGGTTTAAGATAGGACGCGCGTGTAAAAATGTCCCGCACAATGTCCCGCACACAAAAAAAAGTCATATCTCCGCCCCCATACATGTTAGGGGGGTGGTTAATGGCTCAAAATTTTCGTTAATTTATCCTCTACACGGGAACACGCCATACATTCATTCACCTTATTGACGGTACAACGTCTATTAAATCGGTTTAAGATAGGACGCGCGTGTGAAAATGTCCCGCACACAAAAAAAAATTTTGTAACGGTCAGTTTTGCCTAAATATCTACTTGACTAAAAATTACTGTGGGGAAGAAAATCGAGTAGTTGGTTGGAGAACAAAAAGGTAGGCGGGGAGAAAGGAAAAAGATAAATTGAGTTCGAATTTTGAGGGAGGTGAAAATTGACTGAAAAAGTTTTTGGTTTGAAAAAATTTAAAATTAAATAAAAAAGAAAACATTGGATCTGGATTCCATAGCCCCCATTCGATGTCCGATTTAATTTCAAATATTAATTACGAGTTTTAATTAAAAAAATACTGGATGTAGACAGCGATGAAGACTATTACGAGCAAGAAGAATTCCTCAGTTATGCAGATTTCGAATCCAATCTCAGGCCACAAGAACTAGAAGATCCCAACCTGCAGGATCTGTTGACTTCAGTGTCGGAAGCCCCGGATTCCAACCGGTCGGATTGCGCGTAAGTTCTTGGGTATAATTTGTAAGTAGGATTCCCGACGGAAGGCTGCTAGGCAAAACGGGAGGGCCAGAACCAGGAGGAGTGGTAGCAAGCCTGGATCGTGACGGTCGGCGCCGTATTTAAAAGAGCGCTGCCCGACGCTGCCCACTCGCTTTGTAGAGGAAAAATTTTGCACACCGCCCGGTCCTCCCAGAAGTTAACACTCAGTTCGAATTGCGGCTACCAGACCAGGAAGATTAGCGGCTAGGCCTCCTCCAGCTTGGATGGTATTTGCTTCTGGACACATAACTTTTATAGTTAATTTTTATAGTTCTTCTTGTAATGATTTCATTTACATAGACACATTTTGGTTTGTTTTTTTATGTAATAACATACACTTTTCAGGTTAAGTTAGTACATATATTGAGTACATAAATTGAGATAATAATCATTTTGATAGCCTTAGGTGACAACTTGTGAATCAATTTATTAAGTTTTTATGAAGTCGTGTGTTGGTGACTCCTTGTTAGAATTATTTGCTTTAATCTTGCGTTGCTTACTTTCTTAATTTCTGTGTTGTTTTTTTTTTCGGGAATTTGTTCATCCGTAAATTGACCCAAACGTTTGTGTTAACGAATGTACAAAACGAGGAGTGTTGGTGCCAATACTGCGTGTTTTTTTTCCTTCTTGATCCTCGGACTAA
Source organism: Thereva unica (assembly GCA_949987705.1). Lineage (NCBI taxonomy): Eukaryota > Metazoa > Arthropoda > Insecta > Diptera > Therevidae > Thereva > Thereva unica. The sequence goes on along the minus strand of OX465282.1, from coordinate 48,796,308 downwards.
TGTATATCTAAGAAAATTTCATTGTAAGTTCCTTGAAATTGATCATTTAATAGGATAAAATAATATTTTTAATATCTGCCAAGGAGACCTATAATCATTAGTGAAATTGTTCCTTGTTCACTATGTTGTTTGGCATGTTGATTGCGCCTGTAAGATACAAGTTTATTGCAATGTATTAAAATGATTATAACTATTATGGCCATGTATTAACTTTCTTTGGTGGAATGGTTGGGATGGGAGGCATTTTTTTTCAGGGCTCCTAAGTAGTGCCTTTTCCTTGTCAGCTGGTGGTCAACCATACGATGAGCTGGCAAGGGGACCGAACTACAACGACGCGGCGCAGGTGAGGCTTGAAGAGTGATAGAGGTGGAATTCGGGATTGCACCGGCACAGGTAAGTGGTGAACCAACCGCGGTAAGCCCCGGCCACACACCCCACGACCCCTCCGGCGAGCTAGATAACTCCGTGTGGCCGGCGTAGGAGTTCCGGAATTTTGTTTCCTTTCTTATGTATGGTATTGGCTCCTTGGTCATGCTTTTCCGGGCTTATGGCTAAGGGGGTAATACCTCGCATAAGTGGCGCCCAATATTTTATCGCGCCATTATGCTGTTACAATTTGCTTCGAAATATATAATTTATTAATTGAGAAAATAATACAAAACGTAATAACAGACGTTGTCATGTTCAAATTAATAGACGTTGTCAAGTTAAAATACGGACGTGATACTTCACATCCAAGACCGTTTATTTTTTTCTACAACTGCGAACGTAACTCCAAATAAAATCTGTATATTTTATTTATTTTTCTTCTTCTTCTTCGATGGCTCTACAGCCCAATTCGAGCCTTGGCCTCCATCAGCTTCTTCCTCCAGACGTCTCTCTGCTCCGCAGCTTGTCTCCAGTTTCTTGTGTTGAGCAGTTTTGCTGCATCGGCCTTAACATTATCTTCCCACCTTAACCGTGGTTTGCCAATTGGTCTTTTGCCATCTGGTAGTAGATACAGGGCTTTTTTTGGTATCCTTAAGTCATCCATTCTTTGGACATGGCCGGCCCAACGTAAACGTAGTAGCTTGGCATGGGTCGAAAGCTTACATTCTTTGTATAAGTCGTATAATTGTAGCGATTGTAGCGTATTCTCCATGCATTGTCTTCATTGATTGGGCCGTATATCCTTCGGAGAACCTTCCTCTCAAATATATCCAGCTTGTCTGCGGATTTCTGGGAGATACTCCATGCTTCACATCCATACGTAGCTACTGTACGTATGATGGTTTTGTAGATTCTTATTTTAGTTTTTCTGTGGATGTCTCTGGATTTCATGACTGGCAGTAGTCAGAAGTATGTTTTACGTTTATTCTTCTTTGTACGTCTGTCGTTTCATCGTTGTCTTCGCTGACTGTGGACCCCAGGTAGTTGAATTGGTTTACCCGTTCAAAGTTATATTCCCGCCAGGTGGTATTGTGGTTTTTTCTTCTTCTTTCCTCCCTTGATTGAATTAGAATCTTACTTTTCTCTGCGTTTATTTGCAGCCCTATATGTTTTGCGCCATCTTCTAATTCTGTAAATGTTTCTCTAAGATATGACAGTGATCTTGCAAGGCAGTTTATATCGTCGCCATATCCTGCCAACTGTTTGGATTTGTTATTTATTTTTACTTTATACCATTTTTCAAGCAAATAATGTAAAGTATCGAATCAAATCAAAAATTTAATTTAATATTTTAGGAAAATATTTATTATAATATTAACATTCCAAAACTTTCCAAAAAAAAAAATTTAAAATTTTATCACCAAATTGTAACAAAGAAATTATTGGCTTATGATAACTAAAATAAGATGCATATACTTCAGAATCAATTTTGTCCAAGAATCTTGAAAAAACGGCATCTACTGTAGTACAGTATTTCGTTGTGTACTGTGCTGGATAATTATTCATACTCAAATTAAATGTGTCAGATAAAAACACTGCATTCTGATTTAATAAATTCACAAATTGCCTACTGGGATCAATACTCGCACGCATACATATACAAAATATCGCATTTTCTTGCGTGACGATTTCTCCCAATTCACTCTACCCGCAAGCCGCGTTAAGGAACTTCGTTCCAAAAAAAAATTAAATTTTGAAACTGATGGTTGGACCTTAAAAAACAAGTAAACTAGTTGGGATGTGGGTTCGACCCTTTCGGTCCACACGATCAACTTCCAAGTATGACGGATGTTGAATATTATGATTGGATATTTTAATAATAAATGAACAATAGGCAATATAGAATATATGCATAATACCGAGAATTTGTCACAATTGTTTATCAATATTTTCGCTAAAATGTCAAACTAAATGTGCGCACTTACAAGATTAGGATGACGAAAATGTATATAAAATTGATGTAATAATGTCTTTCGGCACCTCAATGAAGTCGATATAGTTTTTAGTTCGCGCGGTATCGTGCAGGTACAAAAATCACTTAAGTCATTTAAACCAAAAACCCGCTGGACCGAATATTATACAAATATTTTCAGATTATATTGTCGCTAATACGCTTCGAACGGCACCTCAAGTAAGTCAATATCTTTTGTGGTTCGGGCCATATCGTGTAGGTACAAAAATCACTTACGCTGCTTAAACATAAAAACGGCTCGACCGAATTTTATGAAAATCTTTTCAGATCATATTTTGGTTAATACTCTTCAAACGGCACGTCAACTAAGTCGATATCTTTTATAGTTCGCGCGATATCGTGCAGGTACAAAAATCACTTAAGTCATTTAAACCAAAAAACCGCTGGACCGAATATTATAAAATTCTTTTCAATAATATTGTCACTAATACGCTTCGAACGGCACCTCAAGTAAGTCAGTATCTTTCGTGGTTCGGGCGATATCGTTCAGGTACAAAAATCACTTACGTCGCTCAAACAAAAAAACGGCTGGACCGAATTTCATGAAATCCTTTTCAGATCATATTTCGGTTAATACGCTTCGAACAACACCTCAACGAAGTCGATATCAGTTTTGGTTCGCGCGATATCGTGCAGGAAAAAATGACCACATCCGTACGCACATACACACACACACATACTTCCTCCCAATTTTTTGCTTAAAATGCTCCTGGGACCTTGAAAGATGAAAATACGTTGAAATTTTCGATTTCGATTTTCGGACCGATTACAATAACTTCCTATACTGGGAAGTTAATAATTGTTTTTTGATACGGGGAAGTCAGTAGAGGTCTTGAAAAACATCACCCCTAAATTATTAATAACGAATTTTAAACCTACCCTAACTCACCCCCTAGAAATTAGTATTTTGGAAAAAAATCGTTACACTTATTAAGGGTGGTGATAAGAACTACCCCAAAAAATTTCAAGTTCATAACATCCCCGGGTGGCACCCTTAAACAACCCCCTAGAAATGATTATTTTGGAACAAATAGTTAGAGGCTTTAGACCCCGCTGCATTTTTGCATACTTATTAGGGGGGTATTAGGAACTACCACAAAAAATTTCAAGTTCATAACATCTCCGGGTGACACCCTTAAACCACCCCCTAGAAATGATTATTTTGAAACAAATAGTTAGAGGCTTTAGGCCCCGCTGCATTTTTGCATACTTATTAAGGGTGGTATTACGAACTACCACAAAAAATTTCAAGTTCATAACATCCCCGGGTGACACCCTTAAACCACCCCCTAGAAATGATTATTTTGGAACAAATAGTTAGAGGCTTTAGGCCTCGCTGCATTTTTGCATACTTATTAAGGGTGGTATTAGGAACTACCACAAAAAATTTCAAGTTCATAACATCCCCGGGTGACACCCTTAAACCACCCCCTAGAAATGACTATTTTGGAAAAAATAGTTAGAGGCTTTAGGCCCCGCTGCATTTTTGCACACTTATTAAGGGTGGTATTTGGAACTACCACAAAAAAATTCAAGTTCATAACATCCCCGGGCGAAATGATTATTTTGGAAAGAATAGTCAGAGGCCTGTGAGCGTGCTATAGATTTGATTCTCTGTGCCCTACAAACGCCTTACAAAAATTTTAAATGTTCTAAAAGAAATATGTTACAAATTAAATGCTTAAATAATTAATAAAAATCTTTGCCGCCTAAACATTTGTATTTGGCGATCTCCACTAACACCAAATTGCGGCTGTTCAACTCCAACACGTTAAGGCGGTTCTTTTGTACGGTTGCGAAACAATGAAAGTCACCCAATTCATCACAGGGAGCCTACAAGTCTTCATCAACAAATGCCTGCGTCGTATCCTAAAAATCCGCTGGCGAGATAGAATTTCAATAGACGGATAGACGACCAAATCAGGCGAAGGCAAAGAAATTGGGTTGGCCACACCTCGCAACGCGAAAACGAAAATCTAGCCAAACAGGCAATTGACTGGAATACGCAAGGATTCCGTCGAGTAGGAAGACCTAGAACAACGTGGAGGAGAACGCTGAGAGCAAAAGAGAGTCCGCTGGAGGGCAACTGTTTCCGCCCTATGTCCCATGAGGGATTAAAGGAGCTTAAAGAAGAGAAAGAAGAAAGAAGATCCTAGAAATCTAATAAATACATCACACAATTCTCATTTTCTTCCTAATTTTTTGTTGAGACGAATACATAACATTAGAAATGTGTGTTGTGTTCTTATGATTTTACTAGCACTGATTTGGTTCTGAAAAGGACCATCGCTGTTTCTCGTAATTTTCCAATGATTGTGTTTACAATTTTTTTGTTTCTATTAAATTTGTTAAGATTATTATTGTTCAATTATATATTATTCAGCTATATACCCCATTATGACCCGTCTGTCTTTGCTAAAAAATTTTTTTTTAATCGAGTGAGAAATAGGCTCAAAATATCTCCAGAAACACTACCGCTTAAACTCCTATAGAAATCGGATTACCCGTTTGTTTTCGAGATTATAAACATACAGAAAGGCAATCAATAAATAAAAGTTCTTAACAGCTCGAGCTGCGACCGTCAAAAAGTGGTGGACTTTTCTGAAAGGATGAAAATTGCAGGAATGATAGTATTTGCGAAGACTATCTGCATTTCGAAAATCGGAGTATAAAATGTATGTATGTACATATATCCATCCCAGCGGGAAATTTATCAAGCGCTGCCAAAAGAAGCAAGAAAGCAGCGCTTCCTATTCATATGTTATGGAAGCTCTTTGGAAGCACCCACTCTATACTCTCATTTTTTGCTTTGTTTTCCTCCAGTTCTTTTTAAGCTATTGCATAGCTTTTATCGCAGGCTTTGAGCGGGGTGACCGAATTGAGAAATTCCGTAACGAAAAAAAACCTAACACGAGAGGGGAAATTTTATGAAGCGCCTACTTCGATGTTTAAAAATTTCAAAAATTTCAAAATTAAACGGAAGTAAAGTGTCTGTTGACAACTGTTACACGAAACCCCCCTCTACAAAATAATAAATAAGTTTCTAAAAAATCAATAATTTTTATTTTCTAGCGAGGATTTCGTGTAACAGTGAAAAAAATAACACTTGACTTTCGTTTAATTTTGAAATTTTTAACCATCTAAGTAGGCGCCAGTGAATACCTGTACGCGTAAAATTTGTGTATTTGTGTAATAAGTGTCTTTGTTGCAAGAATTCAAAAGACTGTCTTTAAATAGTGTTCAGACGATAGCTCAAAGTATCTTAGGTTTCATTAGTAATTACTATTATAATAGAAATGGCATTTCAATAATGACTTTCAATTGCCAAAGTGTAAATAGTCACAAATACGATTTACAAGATTCAGTTACAAGACAAACAAATGTGTTATTTCTTACCGAAACTTGCATGACGCAGGATAATCCGATTGAAATACCTAATTTCAATTGTATTGCTCAATTCAAACGAGATACTGTTCCAAAAGGTGGGGTAGCTATTTACCAAAATAATAATGATGTTACTAATATTATGACTCCGAATATTGAAATAAATATTGCACACGTTAGCGGTGTTAATGTTAGGCGCTCATTTGTTGGAGATATTTGTGCGTGCTTATACAAACTTAGAAATGGCCTGCACATAGTAATGGTAGCAATTTACGTTTCTCCGAATCCAAAATTGGACGAGGTAGAGCTTTTTATTCATCGCACTTTACTGGAGTACACTGAAGAAGGGTCGAAAATACTTGGTACAAATGGTAATAAATTTCCACTTATCTTGGCTGGCGATTTTAATATCAACTTTGCTGATAAAAAATCAGAGCGGTTGACAACTTTTCTTTCGGAAAAATTGAATTTGAAAATAAATAATGATCCACAAGAATCCACAACAAAATATGGAACCACCATTGACGCGGTATTTTCCAGATATTTAGAAGATATGAAGTCTCAAACTTATGTTTCTTATTTTAGTTACCATAAACCTATAGTTTCAATGATAAAAAATCCTCAATAACCTACATGTATTGTAAGATAATAAAAATGTTTTAAACAATACTAACTTCTCATTTATTTAATAAAAGAAAAAAATTTGTTTTCTTATCGGTCACCACGTTCAAAAAGTGTAACTTGAATTAATATCAAAGAAAAAACTTGAATTGATATCGGTGAAAAAAATACTGCATAAATAAAATAAATAAATAATTATAATTGCATGAGTTGATAAAAAATGCTATGTAATAGCTTTACCGCGGCAGTCCTCGAGTGCCACAGCCCGTATTTTTTTATTCTCCACAGTTGGTAAATTTGTGCTTTTATAATAATCGTATCTGTTATGAAATACTATTTTTGGTGAAAACAAAAGCTCCAGGAGCTTCTCAAAAGCTTCCATTTCCCTGCTTCGATTGCGCTTCTTCAACAATAAAATATAAGCGCTTCGCTCTGATGACATGCCTGTGCTAAAAGGAAGGGAATTGGGATATGAATAAGAAGCGCGTTGGCATTCTATTTCAGCGCTTCAGAATCTATTCCAGAGCGCTTCAATTCCCCGCTGGGATATTAGAGTGAAAACTTTCTTTATCAATACAATTGAAGTCCCCAAAAAGCTCTACCCAGCGGGAAAACTAGCGAGGGGTTACTCAGGTAACCCACGAATTCTTCAATGATTTGTGTAACCGCCTGGATGGTATAGTTGTTTTCAAACCTCGTGACATCCCGCGCATGTTCCCCAGCTAAGCTCTTAAAAATGTTTAAAAGTTCAGACAAAAGCTTCAGTTAACTCCCCCTATCAAATCACTTGCTGCCATGTAATCAGTCGCGACTGCGTATTGCTAAAGGGAGGTGTATTTTTCTGGGACTTCGATGATTATTTAAAAAATTTACAAATTATGACTGAAAAACACCCGTTTTTATATATTTTTTTTTATTTTAAGGTTATTATATTTTACACATATGCTACAGAAATAATTTGTAGTAATTTCTACTAAAAAATACGAAATTTGTGTTTTTATCACTTTGATTACTAGATTGTTGACGTTTCCTGCCAGTCGCATACGCGCTTCTGCCAGGGGAGGTTGTGTTGCTTGCGATTGCGGGGAACTGTCGGTTTATGAATGAAAACGCTTATTTATTCAAAGGAATTTTTTTCAGCATTTTTTTAAAATTATTTTAAATTTAGAAATGAGAAATATTTCGCATAATTAAAGTAAAATTATGCTTATTATGTTGAATAAACTGCCTTTGTTGAGCAGGGGCTTCACATGTATTTAAAAGCTCTGCTGAACACATAGAAAGATAAATTAACTTTATTCATTCGGCATGCGCGCATCCCTTCCCAAATTATTTTGTTGAGTTTTTTCCGTGTTTGTTGCCGTTTTAACTAAAACGAGGGGAAATGATAGAACATTATTTATAAAATTTGGCAACGAGGTGCGCAGAACTGCTCAAATTTTTTGTGCCACGGAGTTTGAAAAATTCTATACCCGAAAAATTCAACTGTAAATTTAGGAAAATGGAGGTCTTTACATTGTAATGGCTATGTAAGCGACTAGGTAATGACTTGTGAAATACTTTCGTTGGAAATATGATGTGCTTTTATTATTCTTTTTCTTTGGCTCGTCGAATCTTCTTTTCTTGAGTTTATTCCGTCCTCGAAATTCGTTCGAAGTGGATCGTGACCAAGTTCAGTCAAAAAGATATCCTGCTAGTAAAACAAATGTAGCAGAAATGCAATCGTAATTTCGGATAAGGTGGGCAAAACCGAACCGTCACCTCCCCGTGGTGCCCACTGGATAGCCAACTAACGACGGTAGTAGCGAGCGTGGGACGCTATATTCCCGCATACCGGCGACGGGCTGGCAACCCGTCCTGGCATTACCATATTGCCACGAGACCTACAACTGAGCCTCGGATAGGATTGACTACACAACGAAGACCCGGATATCGTATTAAGGACCATGATTTACGAATTTTTTCTTGGAATGTAAGGACACTGTATCAACCTGGCAGACTAAAAGTTCTACTAAACGAATTAGATAAATATAAAAGTGATCTAACAGCAATACAAGAGGTGAGATGGATTGGAAAGGGGATCCTAGAGAAAAAAACGCACAATATATTCTATAGCTGTAACGAGAAAAATCATACTTTTGGGACGGCATTCATTGTAAGAAAACAAATTAAACATCTAGTTATGGGGTTTGACGCTATAGACGAAAGAATATGTAAAATACGCATAAGAGGAAGATTCTTTAACTACTCCATAATAAATATACATGCCCCGATTGAAGATGCACTAGAAGAAGTCAAAGATGCATTTTATGAAACCTTAGATAGAGCGCTAAGAAACTGTCCTAGTCATGATGTAAAAATTATTATAGGAGACGCAAATGCAAAAATCGGACATGAAAGGACTTACCGACCAACAATAGGATCATTCAGTCTACATGACGAAACAAACGAAAACGGCATGAGACTGATCAGTTTTGCAATGATGAATAATATGGTAATCGCAGACACAAGATTCCAGCGGAAAGATATACACAAGGTAACCTGGAGATCTCCAGATGGAAGAACGCAAAACTCAATCGACCACATACTAATAGATGCGCGTCACTGCTCAGAAGTACTAGGTGTTAGATCATATCGTGGTGCAAACATCGACTCTGACCACTATATGATTGGGGCTAGAATCAGAAGCAGAATATCGATAGTAAACGAAGGAAGAACTCGCAAGGAAAGAAAATTTAACGTGAAATTGTTAAAAGAAGAGGAAAAACAAGAAGAATATGTAGATGAAATAAATAGAAGAGTGACAAATGCAAGTAACGACAGCGCCGAAGACATAGAGGTTAAATGGAGTAACTTAAAAACCCTAATCAAAGAATCAGCAACAAATACTCTAGGATACGAGCCCCGTGAAAGAAGAAATGAATGGTTCGACGATGACTGTGCACGAGTAACGCAGGAAAAGAATGTAGCATATCAAGTGATGTTACAGAAACACAGAACGAGAAATGCAGCTGAGCTGTACAAAAAAAAAAGAAGGCAGGAGAAAAGAGTGCACAAAGCGAAGAAAAAGGAATACTGGGAAAACGAAATGTTAAAAATAGAAGAGGCGAACAGCCGAAACGACGTCAGGCAACTATACAAAAAAGTAAATGAGCACCGAGTCGGTTTCAAGCCCAGAGTAACTATGTGCAAAAATAAGAATGGGGAAATATTAAGCACCAAAGAACTATTTCTAACTAGATGGCGCGAACACTTCAAAGAACTGCTAGCTGGAGATGAGGAGCAACCGCCAACAGAAAACGTGGAAGTAGCAGAAGAACTAGCGGGAGATATGCCTACATCAGAAGATGTACAAGACGCAGTGAAAAAACTAAAAAACAACAAATCTCCGGGCAAAGATAACATAGTAGCAGAGCTATTAAAAAAAGGAGGTGGAAACCTAATATTAAGCCTGCATGAAATCGTAACACTAATATGGACCCAGAAACAAATACCATCGGAATGGAGCGAGGGCATTGTGTGCCCTATACACAAAAAAGGAGATCAGCTAAACTGCCGTAACTATAGAGGCATCACTCTACTGAACGTAGCATATAAAGTATTTTCAAATATTTTATACGTTAAACTGCAGCCTTACGCAGAAAAAGCTCTGGGAAACTATCAAAGCGGTTTCCGTCCCGGAAGATCTACCACAGACCATATTTTCACTCTTAGGCAGGTCCTAGAAAAGGCGAATGAATTTAACATAAACATACATTCGCTATTCATAGACTTCAGAAACGCCTATGATAAAATAAAACGTGAAGAATTATACAAAGCTATGGAGTACCTAAGATTCCCCAAACACCTTGTAAATTTGACTAAAATGACAATGAAAGAGGTATTATGCAGAATAAGAATTGAAGGAGAGCTATCAGAACCATTCAACGCCACAGTAGGACTAAGACAAGGAGATGCCCTATCGTGCTTACTATTTAACGTAGCTATGGAAAAAGTGATAAGAGACGCAGGAATTAACACAGCGGGCAGTATCTTCAACAAGTCGGTACAATTATTGGCGTACGCTGACGACATCGTAATACTAGCCAGATCCCCCGTAGCAATGAAAGAAGCCTTCATATCGCTAGAAAGAGCAGCAAAGAAACTCGGACTAGCAATTAATGAAGAGAAAACGAAATATATGTGCATCTCCAAAAGACGTAATGATCGCCAGAATATGACAATTGATACATACAACATCGAAGCAGTAAAAGAATTTATATATCTAGGGACGCTAATTTCAAAAGACAACGACACGACATTAGAAGTTAAAAGGAGATTAGCGCTGGGAAACAGATGCTACTTTGGGCTACGTAAACATTTCTTATCAAGGAACATATCAAGAAGCACTAAAGTAAAACTGTACAGAACTCTTATAAGGCCAATACTACTGTATGGATCCGAAACCTGGACATTAAGAAGTAACGAAGAACACCTCCTAGGGTGCTTCGAAAGAAAAATCCTGCGCACTATATATGGAGGAATCAACGAAAACGGTGTTTGGAGGAGAAGATACAATCACGAATTGTATCAGTTGTATAAAGATCCAAACATCATTAAAACTATAAAAATTAACAGAATCCGATGGGCAGGACATGTTGAACGTAGCAGTGACGACAGCATAACAAAAATTATTATGAACAAGAGACCAGACGGACACAGAGGTACGGGACGTCCAAAAAAGAGATATTTAGACAGCGTAGAAGAAGATCTACGAACCCTAGGTATAAGAAATTGGAGACTTCAAGCCAGGGACCGACAGTTCTGGAGGAGGATGTTGCAGGAAGCCAAGGCCAATAACAGGCTGTGGAGCTATTTATGATGATGAATTTCGGATAGCAATGATTTTAATGCTAAAAAGGGTAGCCAGAAATTTATTTTGAATGCCTTACATGGTAATCTATGTATTCACCTAATAGATTTCACTCCTGAAATAAGTCCTCCTCTGTAATGCCTACAGTAACTACTTACCGCCCTAGGACATCCCTATGTAAAAGTAAGCTATTAATTTATCTCAAAGGTAATGGGTTCATCTCATTACCCCCTCGCTTACCTAGCCATTACATTTCCCGCTGGGTATTTAAATAAAATATCTGGCGTCATAGTCCATGGAAATGGTACTTTAACATTGCAAAAATGCAGGACACATTGCAAAAATGCACTGCTTTTTTAATTTCATTCACTGCGAAGGGTTTTACAGCGCCCGAAGGTATGAAAGTGACAGATTTTCGGAATATTTTATTACAATTTTACTTCTTAGAAATTAGCAATAACAGCTAGCAAGTAATAATAATGAATGAATGACTATACTTTATAAGAAATGCCGATGTTTGAGTAATGTAATAAAATTGTTTCGCAATGCGAAACAATTGTAATAAAATATTCCGAAAATCTGTCACTTTCATACCTTCGGGGCGCTGTAAACCCCTTCGCAGTGAATGAAATTAAAAAAGTAGTGAATGAAAATTATTCCTAATGAAACCCTCTACAAATAACTTGTTATTATTTTTTTTTGTTAAAGTTGAAGGAAAAAAAATTATAGCCTTTAAAAGAAAATATTGTGACTGATTTTTGTGTTCTAAGGCTTATAACTTCTTAATTATTCATTTTACCACAAAATTTCCAAGTAATAAATTGTAGATTATTTAATTCTAAACAAAAAGTGTCCTTGCAAATTTTCGGTAAGATGTACCGTTTCGGAGATATAGTGGAAAAACCATTTGCACACGTTTTCCAAGATGGCGGCCAAATGGGGGGGGGGTTAGAATCCCGAAAACTTAAACTTAAGCTCACACTGACCCCCCCTACACATCCCAAAAATAAAACCTTGTCCTGCATTTTTGCAATGTTAAAGTACCATTTCCATGGACTAGACACCGTGTTCCGAGTCTGTCAAGCTAAGCAAAAAGTGCTCGTTAAGAATCGCTTTTGACAGAGAAAGAACGCACTATATCTATCTGCATCCTGCGCAACCATCGTTAAAGAATAGAAAGAGCATTAACTCGTTCAGAAAAATTTAAAAAATAAACTTCGACGTAATTTTCTTACGACCCTTTTCTTTTATGAATGGAATTCTGAATTGTTGACCTATTTAGGCGCATTGTTTGGATAAAAAAGTTTGAGGGCACGAAGTCTGGACAGGGCAAAAAATCCCCCGGCACGGCACAATTCCCCCGGCCAAGCGCTGTCTGTTGCACATTTTTGTATTGTAAATACATACAAAGAAACTGTTTCATGTTTTTTCCCCCGTGAAACTTTTGCAAGTCGAAAGTGAAAATGGTATTAGAGGAATTCTGACCAAAAATTTTATTTTTTAGGGTTTTTGAAATTCAGCCCCAATTGGTAAAATGTAACCCACTTGATATATCTTATGGTCGGTTCTCCAGAAAAAATTGTTTAGCCACATGGCATTAGCAATTCCTAAAATATTTAGTTCAATCTAAACTAGAGAGACCGAATATTCGGCCACGCTCTCGGCTTAAGCCCCGAATTCGCAAACATTCCGCGAAACCGTAAAAAAATCATAGATTTTGTTCTAAATAGTTATATTCATGAATTCATGAAGTATTATGAAAAAGACGGGAAGTGCCATGGCTTCTCGATGGCACAGTAGACATGAATATGTCTTATCCCTGGGTTCTATTTGTTTCTTGTTCTTATTGGAAATCACCTTCTTGTTCTTATTGGAAAGAACCCCTGGAGGGGGTCGAAAGGAATGCACACAACAATATATATCTGTCTCGCTTCAATACATACCCTTCAACCACCTTATCCTTTTTCCACAATGGAACAGAATACAAACTCACGAAACGAAATCGTTCAAAATAAAAAAAAATGTGCTTTTGCAAAAATTCTAAACGCACCGCGGCCGCACCACACTCAATCCGCAAACTGCGTAGTAAGAAAATTCTCTGATATCGACTCTGATTCCGCCCCGCTTCGAAAACACAAAAATATCGCGCGACGAACAACTCAAGCACACCCTTTCTAATAGGGCCCATCCACAGGCCAACTAGTTGCCCAAACTGAGTTGTGTTGTCACTGAATCGCATCGTGTGTGGGGCAGCTGGCAAACTGATTTGACAGTTGGGGTTTCAGTTGGGATAAGTCAAAATCTTTTAATTTTATGGGGGCGGGGCCTAGGGTTGCACTGTGTGTATTGCAGTTTGGCAAACTACTTGGATGAATTAAGCCTGAATTCGAAGAATATATATTTTTTTGCAAGTTTATTTTGCATTATTTTTAATTGAAATTATGAAAGCTCACATAATATTAAATTATTTTCATAATTTATACTTTTAGAATTTAATTTATATTGTGAATGGTTAGTTCGTGTATCCACGTTAAGAAGCTCGAGGTCTTCCAAATGCGATATTTGAGGCAGATCCTCCGTGTCTCACTCCGTGATCGCCTTCGAAACGAGGTTGTCAGACAAAGATGCGATCAGCAAACACTGATCGAAGAAGAAATACCAAAACGTCGACTACGGTGGTTTGGACATGTTTGCCGAATGGATGATAACCGCTTGCCACGTAAACTTCTCTGGCGAGACCGTCCTGCAGACTGGAGAATACAGCGATCGGCACCGAAGAAAACCTGGTTGAAGAATATCGAGGGTGACTTAAAGAATCAACGATTATCAGTTACCGAGGCTCGAGACACCGCCAAAAACCGAGAAGAATGGAAGCGAATCGTGAATAGAGTTCGGGACCCAGCGGCACCGACAGCAGCGTATCCGTTGCGGGGACGTCCCGCTCGGACCGCCAGCTAACGGATCAAAGAAGAAAGAAGAAGAAGAATTTATATTTAAAAAAATATAAATATGTATTCATATTAATAATTAAAAAAATTATAATCTAAAAAATCATCTTTCTCCAATTTTTATTATTATAAAACTTAGTCGCGGGTTTTCTACAATTTCATTTAACTTTCAAATTGCCTATAAAATATCGAACTGACAGTTGAAATATCAAACCAGTTGAAGCGTTTGTGGTAAAACAACAACTTTTTACAGAACTCAGTTTGGGCAACTAGTTGGCCCGTGGATGGGCCCCATAAGCTGTTTAAAAAATCTCACACAAAGTAAAAAATCCTCGACACTTTTTCTCACTCTTGGAACAAGAACTCGCAGCGATTGAACAAAAAAAGTCCATCCAATGACGACGAAAGAATAAACGAAGCAAAACAAAAACAAAATGAGTCAAGGAATGTGACGACTTCCGTTCCGCACATTCTTTTGAATAGACTCCAGGGATAAGACATATTCATATCAAAAGCTCCCAGTGGGAAAAAGGAGTGCTCCAAGAGCCATCTTGGAGCGCTCCAAAAAGAGCATAGAGTGCTCCCGTTGCCATACCCGTTCTATATTCTTTTTAACATTGCATGTCATTGCGAGGGAGCATACGTTTTTATGCTCCCAAAAAGGCGTTGTTGGAGCATTATAAAAAAGCTTTTTAAAAAAGAAATATTCATGGGCGCCTGTGGGTATGTGATCCGGTATCAAAAGCTTTTATTTTGTTTATCTTTTGCAATTGCCTTTTTCTTTACAAGCCCGAGAGTGGCTTTACCAAAGCTGTCCCCCAACTAAACTCTATCAACTTCCAAAGCAGCTTGTCTTCCGTGTCGCACGAGAGCCGGGCTATTGAGTTTGCTAATGTCACATTTTATGGGCATGAAGATAATTACCCGTTTTCTTTTTTCATATAAAATTGGAGTCTGGACTGAGCCTCGGTGAAGTGCGGGCGTGTGTTGTCGCCAGTCCCATTATAACGCAAAAACCGAAAAATAAATAAATATAACTACAAAAACAACACAAAAAACAAAAAAACTTATAACACATAAAAACTTAAAAACAAATTAATAAACCACAAAATAATACCATAAATCAAAAACAAACAATAACATAAAAAAAATAATTATAAAACATAAACAAAAAACCAAGCAAAGGCCACCAACAACAACAACAATAACCGAAGGACCGACGCGACGGACAACACGTAAGTTTCTTCCACCCGCTTCCCGCGCTTCCTGCCGGTCGCTCCGGCGCTGCAGCCTTAATCGGTCAGCTGATGGGAGTCGTCTTGTTTTAGCAGGCATAACACTGCAACAAGGCTACTCCCGTTAGCTCCGATGGATGCATCGCCGCCGCCGGTGCGGCCGGCTACAAATGAGGTCATGGACCTCACGCTAAACAGTCCCCAAAGTGACAATGATTTTATAATCAATTTTTGTAACATTCGGGGACTGAATGCGAACTTCCTGGCCGTTACGTGCGAGTTACTCCTCCATACCCCTGCTATTTTCGCACTGAGTGAAACCCAAGTGTTACCAGATCTTGATTTAGATCGATTTCAGGTGACAGGGTATAATTTAGTGCACAACTTTTCCGCCCATAGGGGACTAGCCATTTATATTAGGAATGACGTGGCCTTTCAGAAGGTGTACAGTAGTACATCCTCGGATTTTAATCATCTTTGGATTAAAATAATTATCCATAGCCACGTCATATTTTTCTGTTTTTTATATAGGAGTCCTAATATTAGTAATGAGGCCACCACCTCAGCTTTCGATGCTATTTCCGAACAGATTTCCGGATTTTTATTTTCCCACCCGGAAAGCGAAATCATTGTTGCGGGTGATTTCAAGGTTCACAATGTACATTGGCTAAATTACTCAAATGGCACCAGTGTTCCTGGCAAAGACGCCGAGCTCTTTGCGAGCCTCAACAACTTGCACCAAATTGTCAAATGTCCGACGAGAGTCCCTGATATTCCAGGTCAAGGAGCCCATCTCCTTGACCTGTTTCTTACTTCCCACCCGACGCGGTACTCCAT
This sequence comes from Thereva unica, assembly GCA_949987705.1. Taxonomy (NCBI): domain Eukaryota; kingdom Metazoa; phylum Arthropoda; class Insecta; order Diptera; family Therevidae; genus Thereva; species Thereva unica. The sequence continues at coordinate 48,780,030 of OX465282.1, read as the reverse complement.
CAAAGTTAGCTCACCCCTTGGCAACTCGGACCATAAACTAATTAGCGCTTATTTCCCATATCCATCCTCGACCACAACCACCACAGCTCCTAAAAGAACTGTGTGGCACTATGGGAAAGCCAACTGGTTGGGTCTTATTCGCTTCTTCCAGGCCACTGACTGGGATTTATGTTTCCGTAGTGCCAATGCGAACTATGCGGCCCTCTGTGTCACCAAAATTATTCGAGCGGGTATGCGCTTGTTCATCCCTCACTCTACCAAATCTGTGAAGCCTAGGCCAAACAAATGGTTCAATGGGGAATGTATGAACGCAATCAAAGCTAAAGAAGCCGCCTATAGAGCATACAGACGTTCGCCTAATGAGCCACTTCGTCGTGAGTACGTCAAACTTAGAAACTCCTGTAACTCCATCATCAGGAAAGTCAAATCATCATTTGATGATAGATTGAGAAGTAAGATTCTTAACTCCACTACAGGCAGCAAAAACTTCTGGTCCTTGGTAACTGCCATCAAGAAGAATTTTACTTCCTCCTCAACACCTCCTTTTATTCACAACAAGGAAGTGATAACAGAAAGCAAACCCAAGGCCGACCTATTAGCTTCTCTGTTCGCCGCAAATTCTTCTTTACCCGATGCTGCTATGTCACCCCCCACTCTCGAGAATACCACCCACTCAATGGACGGAGTTCACTTCAGGACTCGCGAGGTGTTTAGGTGTCTCAAGGAACTCGACGCCAACAAATCCACTGGTCCCGACAAAATCCCCCCTATGGTACTTAAAAAATGTGCCTCACCTTTGGCTAAACCTCTGCGCAAACTTTTTGCCCTGTCTTACTTCTCCGGAGTGTATCCCGACTCTTGGAAACTAGCTCATGTTCAGCCAATCCCAAAAAAAGGTGAAGCCAGCGACCCCTTAAACTACCGCCCAATAGCAATTACTTCTGTTCTCTCCAAAATCATGGAGACAATAATCAATAAAAGGCTGATAAAATATCTAGAATCCAACCAAATTATACACGACAGGCAATACGGCTTCAGATCTAAACGGTCTACTGGCGATCTGCTTGTGTGTTTAACCGAGCGTATCAACCAAAGTATTCACAGATTTGGTGAGTCTAGCCTAGTTGCTCTAGATATATCAAAGGCTTTTGGCAGAGTATGGCACCCAGCTCTGTTGAATAAACTCCAAGCTATTGGTATACACTTAGTTCTAAGGAACTGGATTAAGAGCTTTCTTTCATGCCGTTCAATCAAGGTAGTATTGGATGGCGTCGAATCCAACCCCCACGCCATTTCGGCCGGAGTTCCCCAGGGGTCAATTCTTTCACCCGCACTTTTTCAAATCTTCATTAATGATCTGCTCTCAATCCCCTCCAACCCACTTCACTGCTTCGCTGATGACGGTACTCTGAATTTCTCTTACTCCTTCGACAATATAAGACAAGCACGTGCCAGACCTTGTCTTTACCACCGTCAACTGATTTCGGCTTCGATCAACCGGGATATCGAATCGATTCTTCATTGGGGCGAAATGAACCGCGTCGAATTCAATGCCACAAAAACGAAGCACTGTCTGATCTCCAACAAAAATTGTACCGACCTTCCTCCTGTCTCTGGTAGTACAAAGGGTTACACCTAAGCTTGGTTTTTTCATATAAAAAAAAAAAAAAAAAAAAAAAAAAAATTTATGAAAACTCCAAGAAAGCTCCCTGCTTTGATATCTTGGACGCAAAAAGCTGCTAGCATAGCTTCTTGTTAATGTATGTGCTCGAAACAGTCATTTTGGGAAAACGACAAATATTCATGTCAAAAGAAATGTCTCGAAAATTTTCTAACCTTAAGAAAGCTTTCGATAATATTTTCACCTAAAAGTATGCAGAATTAAATATAAATTTAAGTTGCTTCTAAAATTTATCCTAAAAGTATGCCAAAAATTAATTAGTCATGGTAACGATTTTCGTCTCCGCACATTCTTTCAAATAGACCCTAAGGATAACACATATTCATGTCAATAAGAACTTAACTAACTACAGTCGAACAAGGTATACAGGCCAATTCTGAATTACGCTGGGATTTAATTTCGAATTTACTCTCAATTATGCTAACGATGTTAGAAAATTTAAGCGGAATCAATCCCAGCGTAGTTTAAAATTGCTTGAATACTTTATTTGACTGACTCAGTAGTTCGTTTGACATACAACACAATTAGCCGCAAGAGTAACCCCTTACACTCATAATGTACTAAGTTTCCATGCAAAGTCTACCCTGGGGTTTTTTCCGATTACTGTAACTTAAGTCAAATTCGGTTTCACAGTGGAATTTTTTCTATATTTGTTTCTTACGGCGGCACTTCAATATTGTAAATTATGTACCTAAAATAGCCGAACTTTACATGTAAAATTTCCTTTTAATCGCGTTTTCCTTGAAATGTACTGGAATAAATTGCCGTTTGAATTTTCTATGCATTCTGATTTAAGAAAAACTTAAGTCTAGAGAAGTTGCCACTTAAGTTACACTTAAGTAAATTTTAAGTGGCAACTGTGAAACAGCCATCTATACTTAAGTGTAATTTAAGTTAATTTTTATACTTAAGCTCGCACTGTGAAACCGGCCCTAAGTATCTTTTACTGCACGTATATCAACGGCGACGCAATGTAAAATTATTTATCTGTCATGGAAACAGAATCGAGTTAACTTGAGGAAAAAACATTTTTGTTTCCCAACGAAAACTCTACCTCTGTTCATGAAAACGCAGTAATGCACGTGGGGAATCCCCTGTCGTAGCCGTAGGGTAATTTGATACTTAAATAAACACATATGCAAAACCCGGCTTAATCCGACGGGTTTCGTGGAATTTTCCTGGATTTAACGAAACTTTACTCAATATGTATTTCTATGGGCGCTAGGTCTGAGTTAACCCAGGGTAAACTACGCATGGAAACTCAGTAATTGATCACGTTCGAATATCCGCATATAAATATACTTAGTCGATTTTGTGTTATTGCTGTATTGCTTAGTAGGCATATCTCAACAACTAACGAATTTAAATATTTATGTATTTTGTGGAATGTAAGGCCCTCCGCAAGCGAATCGACTGAGACCAATTTCACACAACTGAAATCGCTTCGGAAAGGCGAGAACAGGCGCACCCGAGCAATTCAAACTAGTTTGAAATGGCTTTCGTTTCTGTCGACCCGTGTATGGATTCTCACTTCAGTACACAGGCAAGATCATGAAACAGTTGCGTGTGCAACTGGAATTGCAAAACAGTCAACCCATGTTCGCAGGGCTTAAATCAATTTTTATTAATACTTTATTAATACAATATAGCTAGTTTTTCTCGATTAAGTCCCGGTTTTTATTACAGGAGATTGTACTGTCCAAATCCCGCTAGTCTAGGGGGTGGTTTAAGGGTGTCATCCGGGGATGTTATGAACTTGAAGTTTTTTCTGGTAGTTCCTAATACCACCCTTAATAAGTATGCAAAAATGCAGCGGGCCTAAGGCCTCTAACTATTTGTTCCAAAATAATCATTTCTAGGGGGTGGTTTAAGGTTGTCACCCGAGGATGTTATGAACTTGAAATTTTTTGTGGTAGTTCCTAATACCACCCTTAATAAGTATGCAAAAATGCAGCGGGGTCTAAAGCTTTTAACTATTTGTTCCAAAATAATCATTTCTAGGGGGTGGTTTAAGGGTGTCACCCGGGGATGTTATGAACTTGAAATTTTTTGTGGTAGTTCCTAATACCACCCTTAATAAGTATGCAAAAATGCAGCGGGCCTAAGGCCTCTAACTATTTGTTCCAAAATAATCATTTCTAGGGGGTGGTTTAAGGTTGTCACCCGAGGATGTTATGAACTTGAAATTTTTTGTGGTAGTTCCTAATACCACCCTTAATAAGTATGCAAAAATGCAGCGGGGTCTAAAGCTTTTAACTATTTGTTCCAAAATAATCATTTCTAGGGGGTGGTTTAAGGGTGTCACCCGGGGATGTTATGAACTTGAAATTTTTTGTGGTAGTTCCTAATACCACCCTTAATAAGTATGCAAAAATGCAGCGGGGCCTAAAGCCTCTAACTATTTGTTTCAAAATAATCATTTCTAGGGGGTGGTTTAAGGGTGTCACCCGGGGATGTTATGAACTTGAAATTTTTTGTGGTAGTTCCTAATACCACCCTTAATAAGTATGCAAAAATGCAGCGGGGCCTAAAGCCTCTAACTATTTGTTTCAAAATAATCATTTCTAGGGGGTGGTTTAAGGGTGTCACCCGGGGATGTTATCAACTTGAAATTTTTTGTGGTAGTTCCTAATACCACCCTTAATAAGTATGCAAAAATGCAGCGGGGCTTAAAGCCTCTAACTAGTTGCTTCAAAATAATCATTTCTAGGGGGTGGTTTAAGGTTGTCACCCGGGGATGTTATGAACTTGAAATTTTTTGTGGTAGTTCCTAATACCACCCTTAATAAGTATGCAAAAATGCATCGGGGCCTAAAGCCTCTAACTATTTGTTTCAAAATAATCATTTCTAGGGGGTGGTTTAAGGGTGTCACCCGGGGATTTATGAACTTGAAATTTTTTGTGGTAGTTCCTAATACCACCCTTAATAAGTATGCAAAAATGCAGCGGGGCTTAAAGCCTCTAACTCTTTGTTCCAAAATAATCATTTCTAGGGGGGTTGTTTAAGAGTGTCACCCGGGGATGTTATGAACTTGAAATTTTTTGGGGTAGTTCTTATCACCACCCTTAACAAGTGTACAAAATTTCAGCGGGGTCTAAATCCTCTAACTATTTTTCCCAAAATAATCATTTTTAGGGGTTTGTTTTAGGGTGCCACCCGGGGATGTTATGAACTTGAAATTTTTTGGGGTAGTTCTTATCAGCACCCTTAACAAGTGTACAAAATTTCAGCGGGGTCTAAAGCCCCTAATTATTTTTTCCCTAAAAACTCATTCTAGGGGGTGAGTTAGGGGTAGGTTTAAAATTCGTGATTAATAATTTACTGGTGATATTTTTCAAGACCTCTACTGACTTCCCCGTATCAAAAAACAATTATTTACTTGTTTTTTAAAGTCCAACCATCAGTTTCAAAATTTAATTTTTTTTTTTTCTAAAATCGTTCGATCGAACGTTCGGAACTTCAGGCTCATCGCAGATAACGGTTTTACACAAAATTATGAGTCATTCAGTTTGTGGTGACGATACTGGTAAGAGCATTGTTAAAAGAAAAGTAACGTGCAAATTCGTGATAGACTTTTAGTGTTGTTTAACAAAAAAATTATAGAAATGGGACGTGGTAAAATGTTGGACGAAGGTGAAGTTTAAACAATTTTGAACTTGAAAACGGAAGGGTGGTTAGTGGCAAAAATAGCGACATTTATGAAGAGAAGTCGGAAAGTTGTAAGCAATTTATTAAATGATCCCGAAAACTATGGGAAGAAAAGAAGTCCTGGTCGGCCAAGTGTAATTTCTGGGCATGCGAAACGATTAATTTTGATAGAAGCTTCAAATTCTTCCTTGTCGGCCGCACAAATAGGCAAAAGAGTTGGTGTCAAAGCAAGTGTCAGTACGATAAAAAGATTCATAAGTGCATGTCCTCACTTAAAACGAAAAAAAAAAAACTGAAAAGAAAACAACCATTCACGAAGCGACACACAGACTTGAGAATGAAATTTGCTGTCGATCACGTCCAATGAAAGAAAAAGTGGAGGAACGTTATATTTTCGGACGAGAAAAAGTTCAATTTAGATGGCCCCGATGGATACTGCTACTACTTCCATGATTTACGCAGGGAAGAAAGATGTTTAAGCAGAAGACAACACGGTAGTGGAAGTGTAATGGTATGGGCTAGCATTGGATATAACGGCAAAACACAAATCAAATTTATCCAAGGAAAAATGAACGCTAGTAATTGGTGGCTAGCAATTGGTGGCACTGATAGGGTTAATTTTCGTCTCAAGAAATTCTTATAGTAGGGCTATTTATAAACAATTTTTTTTAGGAATGTTTTCATAAGCAAGTGTGAAACCCTCAAATTTAGTAATAAAAGTTGTCCTGGGGGTTGTTTTCGATAAAGTTAGAGGGTAGACTTTATTTCTATTGAATTCGCCATACTCAAATTAGTAAATGACGACATTATTAGCGGTTGGTATCAGCTCTTCCGCAACTAAATGTTTTCTTATATTGCGTTCATTGAACGTTCAATTTTTCAAGTACCTAAAAAAATTATTTCTATATGATCCCAATGTCGTTCCATCCTAAATTTTCGCATTACATATATGTACGTTAAGATTGTATGTACAAAATATAGTTTTTTCAAAAATTTGAAAAAAACATTATTTTGAGATATTCCAAAAACAAAATTTTCAAAATGCCGGAAAAAGTTTTATTCTTACTAATGATACTATGTTGTATATCAAATTAAAGCCTTATTAAAGCAGAAGAAACTGGTGCTACTTTCAGCTTTCTTTGCCAAATAGTTTTTGAACTAGCTCAATTTAAAGATTTCAAAATTTGTTAAAAATTTAAGCTTTTCGACTTTCAAAACCAGAAGAACAAATATAAAAAATTATACCAATCGGAGGTGGTGAGGTCCAAAACCATTGGTTGCTTTGATATGGAATGACCCGGTTGTGATATACTTTTTTTCACACGTGCCCCGAAAGTGCCTCTTTTCGTGCATGTTCTCTTTGCCGAAAGTGGGGTTTTCCAGACCTCCGAGCGAGCGGGAGGTAAAGTACCGAGGCGGGTGGTAAAAATCTTTACCTCCCGCTTCGAGTTACTATGTACTGTCTGCTCTTCGTAGTTTTTAACTTATGAAAAAAAAACCCAGAGCCTATCAAATTGCCAGGCACTCCGTCACTAGGCAACCGAGCCATGCATACCAACAAATATAAATAGCGGTATAAACGCGACACTTTACTGCGTGTACTCGGTGTTATTCAAAGTTTTTAACCAATAAATAAATATGGCTGATGAAAATTTACAAGTGGAAGAGGCACTTTCGGGGCACTTGTAAAAAAAAGTACGGTACATGTCTCGGGCCGTCGGAGGCTCCTCTCCGCACTCGTCCGTAAAAGCCTCCTTTCTGCCCTTGATATGTAATGTACTATTTTTTCATCTTCCAAACATTGTTTGCAGTATATATGTATTTACGGGCTCAATATTTAACTGTTGATGGACTCTAAAACCGATAAATCCATGAAGCCTTTCCTCATTTTCATTAATTGGAGAGTTTACAAATAACAAGGAAGGTACCCAACTAACAAACTCTCCAGAGAAAAACTCTTGGAAATTGTGAAGTTATCTCATAAGACTCTCTTAACGCTCTTCGATACCCTCAAGAAGATAGCTCTTGTAATAAGAATTAAATTAACACTCATAGTAGTATTATTATGAGATAATAAGTCTACTAGAGTTACTAAGCCTTTCATTCTCATAATGAGATAATGTTTATACTCTTATATTGAGTGCAAGAAAACCTCTATTCTTATTGTGTCTTTTTTATTAAAGCTTTACTCTCAAAGGCTTTAACTGTCAAAAAAATTTCCTTATGAGTGTTATGACACTTATAAGAAAGTTCTTACAAGACTTCAAGTATATCCTTCTTATATAAATGCTCTTATGAGACGAAAAAAGTTAAAACATTTATAAGAAGACTTTTATTAGTGCAAAAAGACTACCATCTCATAATCAGAATTTTGTTCTTATAAAAAAACTTAAACCATCGAGCGGCCATACTTTCGCTTAATATAGAATTTTATACTGAAACGAAATTCCACAAATCAAGCTAATTTCCCTAATTGAATATGCGCAAAGTATACAAAGTTATTTCTTTCAGATGATAAATCAATTTAAAATAAATTATTGAGCGATACTAAAGCTTTTATATTTTTCTTAAGAAATAAAATTTCAAAAAATATGTTAAAGTTTGATTATTTTTAAGGCGCTTTGATTTTTATCGAGGTAGAATGGTTGTTATTATCGGTAAAGTTTCAATCGCAATAAAATTGCGACTAATATTTTCGTTAAAAATCGAATTCTAAAGTTTATTATCATACATAATAAATATTAAATTCTTAAGTGTTATATTTTTCGAATAGATTTTTATGACAGTTATTTAGAGCAAATAACTCTCATAAAAATTATTTTATTCTAAACAACATCGCCTTTCCATATATTGCTCCCTTTCTAACAGTTCTGTTAAGGAGAGTATAGCTCTTACAGCGCCCTTATAGTTACCCTTGCAAAGAGAGCTAAGGTATTTTTATAAGACAAAAATAACTCTCATAATTGTGCCATTTAGTTTCTCACAACGCACTCATAAAGCACTTGTAGTGTTCTATAAGAGTAAGTTATGAGAGTGATACTCTCTTAAAAAAGTCGAATATCCTCTCATAAGACACTAGTAGAGTCTTATGAGACGAATTTTGTTACTTGGGATTGAACCTATTTTTAATTTATTTTTACCAAAACAATTACGATCGAATTGTTTTGAGCAGACGTACAATTGTTTATTGTGGGTGGGGATTTAACTTTACAAGCATTTATGAGAAGCACTTGTCCCAGATTTTGGAAATCGAAAGAATTTCAAATTTGGCTGAGCACGTCTATGCGCTTTGCAAGTTTGGGTGATGCAAACAACTCTCCAGGTTGTGCGACTTTGTGGCATTTTTTATAAAAAATGTGTCCAAAAATCTACACCCACAATATTCCAACAACCAAAGACTTACGTAAAGCCAAAAGCCAACATTTTAAGCCAATAGCGAAAATTCAGATAAAGAATAAAGAATAAAGAATAATTACCTAAATTCGTTTCTAAAATCAATCGAGTTAGTCAATACCGAAATACCAGAAAAAAGTCGTAACCAAAACCTCAACCAAGTACCTATTTTAAAAATATCGCAAATCCTCTCACCAAGAATTTGAAATCAAGCGAAATTGATAGTGAATCTCAGGCAGTCATGAAAAAAATACACTGAATGTTCTAAGAAATAGTTAAAATACAAAGCATCAAGAAAATCCTTCAATGTAGCGCTAAAGACAAAGGTTTGAAAGATGACAATGTTGCGAGAAACATTCTGTTGTCAGTTCCTTTCCTTGCCCCCCTAAAATTCTAGTTTCCTTATCAACAAGTGTCTTGTGCTGCGGACCATCACCACCTACGCCTCCTTGTGTAGCTGGAAATTCTAATATGTTGTATGTTGCTAAGGTGTAGGAAATCTCAGAGGTCTGCCGATGCGAAAGGCGTTCGGGTTTTTTGTTCTAGCTGTCGCATCTTTATACGGAGTATTATGCCATCTCTGGTAGTACATTCAGGTCACAGCGGGTTGCCAGGAGAAGCTTTTATTGTTCAGCAGATGTATAAGATTCAGTGTGGAAATTTTCATGATTAATGAAATGACAACCCAAAATACGTCGCTGTCTCTTCTTCTATATCAAAAATCACTCAGGCCAAAATTTCACTCAAAAACTGGTATTTTGGAAATTTTTTTTTTGATTAGTTAGTATGCGAAATGTTGTTGCCTACAAAAAGCCCTCTTGTCATTTTTACGAAAACTTAACTCTTTCGAAGTTATTCAAAGACAAAGTTAGCAAAAATCACTTTTTGGCCAAAAAAGCATTTAAAAACTTTTTTTTTTCTCGAAAATTGAATTTTGTAGGCAACAATGCTTGGAATAAGTAGATAAAAAATATTTAATTGTTAACATTTTGAGCCCTCGCATGGAGTTGTATGACCTATAGAAACCAAGATACAAGGAAAAATCTGGAAAAACGCGATATCTCCGGCGGCCATGTTTTTTTGTGATTCCGAAATTGTTTTCTTAAAAAGTCACAAGGTAGCTGTGATTCATTTTCAGCCATTTTTGAGTGTTTTGTCTCCTTAAAATGCTAATTTCCACGGACTAAAGAGAAAAAATAAAAAAAAAGCTATGTTCGAGTGGCCATATTTCGGTCAATTTTGAACCAAAAAAATTTTTCGACCCAGCTTTTTAAAGGAAATTTTGTCTACTTTATACCTATCTCTGACCTAAAAAAGATATAGGCAAAGAACCAAAAAGCAAAAAAACATCGAAATATTTTCAATTTTTTTTTGTTTTAACATTTTCGACATAAAAAAAAATTTCAAATTTTTTTAAATAAGTCATTTCCATGGGAAATTTAATTCTCTACAAAAAATTTCAAAGAAAGAATATCGAAATTTTGCTTCGTTTGCGAGATATATTGCAAAAACAAAAAAGGTCCATTTTGACCCCTATCTCCAATTTCCACCCTTTAATTTAATAGCACTCCGCTATTTTTTCTTCTTGAATGACCCATTGAACGATTCCTGCAATAAAACCCGTGAACGTCTGTGTTCCTTAATGCCCTGTTTTTTAAGACATAATCAATAGACTATTAGGGAACAAAGGATATTTAAATAGAGTTCTTTTAGGTCTACAATCGCAATGATAAAAAAAGTATGCTTTCAGGGATATATTTTTTCCGACCATTGTATCAGTTTTTCAGTGTGATCCGATAGTAGAATAAGGTTTCGATAGGCAGACGTGGCCTTGCAAATAGTACTTCTCCTGTACAATTGATTCTTTCAAAAATTACCTCCAGTTTTTGACTTTCGTCGTTCATGCTATGAAGAATATTTATTGATTATAATAATAAGGACGTAGTCTTTCTGATCGTTTGTAGGGGCTTCTTTTTTACTTGATAAAAAAAAATATTTTGCTGATAGAGACGGGCGAGCCGTAATTGGGTGTAAGACGAGAATACTTCAGTAAGCTGTGTGACGTTATCTTCTATATAAATATAGTTGGAGTGTCTGTCTGTGATTTCAAAATAATTGTGTTTTTCTAATTTTATATGGCTCTTTACATGGTTTTAAAACGAAATCACGCATTTTTAAGATTTTTGTCTGTCTGTATGTCTGAATGTCTGTATGTCTGGCTGTCTTTTTGTTCGGGCTAATCTCGGAAACGGCTAATCCGATTGGGATGGGACTTTCACTGGAAGATTCAGTAATTTGGCGGGCATGTTTTAGGCCATTTATATACACTATATATTAGCTATACCTGTATGTATATATGGATGGATGTATGCAGACAAAACTTGAAAATTGATTTCGACCCACTTCCACATAACAGATCAGCTTCAAATTGTGCACACATATACAGTTCACTTGATTTTTGCCCACATATATAGTTCAAGATGACCGTTTCAAGATGGCGGCCGAATTTTGCAATTGTGCTAATAGAATAAGAATATAGGTAAACTCTCACCGTTTTTTACATTTCGAAAGGTAGGTTGTTTGACCAATATGAGATCAGGGCAGTGGCAGAGATTCACTCACATAAGGAAAACAGCTCATTCTATGTTTAAGATACCTATTGAAGAATACCATACGGAAAATCCTGCGTGGAACAAATCTAAAGTTTTACAAGACTGCATGATGGTTGTCTGGGAATGTACCATGGCAAATAAAGTATCTATCAACAGAACACCGCGAGATTTAAAATGTCAAAACAATTATTTTGAGGAGTAACTGTTTTATTGGCATAGCTTTCGGCCAAATGTTGGCTGTTCGGACAGATATGTAGCCCGATGATATTAATGCATGTCTGAAATGATCACCCATTTAGGGACAGATTGGAAAATATCATTTAAGCAAAAGATGAGAGCGCAATCAGAAAACTCAGAATTCAGTACTATTCCACTCAATATAGGATATAGAAAATGTTCTGAGAATAATGAGAATCATGACTGTTAGCTGCTGGCTGTTGTTTGAAAGTTCGTAATAGACGCGGAAATTTTGATGAGCGACATTTATGACGATTTCGAAAAATCAACTCAACTTAGTCGACTCAACTCAGTAATGCCACAAACGTTGTAATGTACATTGTACAAGCGAAACATCGAACATCGTTTACAAACAAGCGTTACAATGGATTGTTAACCAGTGACGTGCGGGCGGTATGACCGGAAACGACGAAAAACGAAATCGGGAAGCAGGAACTGCCCTGTTTAGGATGAAATCAGTAGTGTCGTCTTATAAGTTTGGCAATCTTCACAAGCCATGCTCGCCATGCAGCAAGTTCAGGATGCCAATTACCTGGGAACGTAAAAATCTTCGCGCATAAGACATATTCTGAATATAATTGGCAAGGCATCCGTTGTGGACATAGTACAAAAGTTTTCCAATAGGTGATGATTAACCTCGAATTTTAAAAAAAGTTGAGGTAACATATTTTTATAGTCAGCTCTAAAGTTTTTTATGTTTTTTCTTATCCCGCATAATGTACACATCATTTTGTTTTATTAAAAGGCGTTGCAACGCACGCGGGTTTTTGCTAGTTTTAAATATAATATGGCGATCACTACAAAATCTCGGAACACATATAATAAACAAAAAGCTTTTAGTTTAAAATGAACTAAAAAGTAAAAAATAATTTTAAATGTAAAGTTTTAAATGCGTCAGCCAGTATATGGAAAGGGCCTACCTTTAGAAATGTAAAAACGATTGAGGCGCTGGCCAAAAGTTCCGGAGTTAATAAAACAATAATATAGGTAAAGAGTGACACGCTTTTTTACGTCGTCCACCAGGAGGCACTGTCATGACTTTCCTAATTAATCTCATATTACCCAAACTACGTGCAGATAAAAGGGTTACCGTAGAAAGGTCATTAGCAGAGATTGCGGCAAATTTACTCACATAAGGAAAAACAGCTCATACTGTGTTTAAGATACCGATCGAGTCTTGTTTGAACTCTTGCTAAGAGCAGACTGACTGTGCGTTAGACTAGAGGTAGTGGAAAAAAATTGGTATACTTAAGTTCGAATTCAGTGAGTGAAAAAGATTTTTTTTTAATTAGAAATAAAAAAGTGTAATTTACAAAGATAATAACGTTTGATAAGTGATCAAAAAAGTAGAAATAGAGGAAGAAATAAGTAGTGTAGAGCATGTACACGAAAGTGGCATGTCTCAATTAAAAGCAGACATAACAAGTGCCACCGGCACGATAAATGCCGCCGGAATTAGTGCCAGTGAAAAAAATAATAATGGCAAGGACCTAGAAACTGATAAAGTTATAAGTAGTTGCGAATCGACGAATGTTTGACGTCGCGTTAATAAACGGCGCCGAAAAATCAAAACGATGCCAAATCTCACGCCGCAGCGAGCGAAACCTGCAAAAGGAAATCCAACGGCATCCAGATTTGGAAGCCCGGTTATATGCACCGTAATTATGACTGATACGGATGATGAATTATCGTCATATGACACGGTCCCAGGCAAATACAAAGGCGTGGGAAATAGTTTTAAAGAACTGGCCACCGAAAGCAAAGATGACGAGGCCAAACTACAAAACATTATTGAGCAACTGAAGGAAAAAATTTTCCTAGGCTGCCGAAAGCCAAAACAGCGTCGACTATGGAACAACAGAAGACGAAACAGCAAGCCCAGCAGCAGCATCAACAAAAACAATCTCAACAGCAAAACCAGCAGCACCAGAAACAACAACAACAACAAAAAAAGGAAAAAATACCGCCGATCAACATTTTCCATCAGAAGCCATCGGATACAATAAGGTTAGCTAAACAAGTGCTTAAGCACAACAATTTTTGCATAAATAGGTTGAGCGGAATTAAACACGCGCTAGTTTTAAGCCAGTCAGATGATTTTAAAAAAATGAAAGCGATTCTTGAAAGGGCGAATACGCATTACCAAAAGTGAAAAGATGCAAAGCGTAAGTACTTTTGAAAGGAAACGTTTTAGTACGGCGCGCTCGCGTTCCTCTGAGAGGCAGTTACCAATCTTTCTTGCCCAATTGACTCCCGACAGTCGGCTGGACAATTTAAAATTAATTAAATACGTAAATTTCCACGTCGTCACATGGGAAAAAATAAATAAAAAAGCCGGCATCCTACAATGCATGAGATGCCAAAGTTTGGTCACGCCGCAGCTAACTGCCAAATGGCAGTGAAATGTCACAATAACCACATTCAAGGTGAATGCCCCCTGGGAAAAGAAAAAGTCGCGGATAAAAGCAAGCTGTATTGTGTACTCTGCAAATCTAATGGACATCCTGCTAATTATAGAGGATGCCCTAAATATGCAGAGCTCAAGCAACGCATCAAAGCGCGAAAAGAACAGCTAGAGACTGAACAAGCCAGAAAAACGCAAATGTTCAAAAATTTCGTTGTCCCTGGAATTTCCTTCGCCCAAATGGCGACAGGAGCCCAGCCAACACAACAACAAGCTCCAAAAGCTACACCTGCAGCGAGCTCTGGAGACAATGAACTGAAGGCGGTTCTCTTGTCTATACAAGGGCAAATCGCGCAGCTCCAGAAACAACTAAGCGACCAAACAGCTCGTTTAGATCTAGTATACTCTGCGTTCTTTTCGACAGAAACTATCTTTGGGTAAACTGCCTTAATGGCTTTACCGAGGGAAGACACAATAAAGGTCATTGCGGTGAACGTCAATTCGTTGATACGAAACGAGAGAAGGGCGAATCTACCAACCCTGTCGCAGAACCAAAATCCGAATGTGCTTCTGGCTAGTGAAACTAAACTAAGTGTTCAACGTCCCGGTGAACAGCCCGTGGCTGCAACCATCAAATGTTCAACGTCCCAATTCAACAGTGAACAACCCGTGGCTGCAACCATCAGCAAGTACGAGGCACAATTAGGTCAACCAATTCTGGAAACAACTACGCTCAGCAGCTTGGAAATTGCGACAGGTTGTGACCGGCAATAACCCCCGGGTGCATCGTTTCAATCAGCCAACACGCAAGTACCATCGTTGGGCAGTGAGGGCAGTGAGTACTACGTGCCGCCGCGATAGCAACACAATCTTATCATTAAATATAAATTCGTAGATTTTGATTAAATTTGTAAATTAATTAAATTTTGTATCTTGTGATAGTGTCTGAGTAACTTAAATATCTAGAATTACATTTAGAAGAAAAAGTAAATAAAGTGTTTGATTTACCTAAATTTTGTATCTTGTGATTCGTCCGCGAGTGAGTGAAATAAGACAAGAGCCAGCCAGGAAGGAGAAAGGGGCAAAAAACATTGGTCCTTCGAGCCGGATTCATCTTGGAATCAGCACTGCCGTGCAAAGGACAAAAGACCTAAATGCAAAAAGCTCGATTTGAGTAAAACGCGTTTCAAGTGTTTTTTTGTTACTTTCTGTAAAATAAGAAAATGAAAATGAAGTTTATTCAAATTATCTAAACTTAGATAATTTGAATAAACTTCATTTGCATTTTCTTATTTTACGGAAAGTAACAAAAAAACAACTTGAAACGCGTTTTACTCGAATCGAGCTTTTTGCATTTAGGTCTTTTGTCCTTTGCACGGCAGAGCAGTCATCGTTAGAATAATAAAATAACCTTGTATCACGTAATTCCGATTTCCCTTCCAATGCAGAGAATGCAATGCATTAGTAGTAGAGCTATGTCACTCCTAAGCCACCTAGGAGGTGGCGCAGAACCCGCCTAGGATTTGGGGGGGTCTGAAAGCTCTTTATGTACGTGTACGAGGTGTTTTAGGTTTGTGTCTTGGATAAGGTGGCTTGAAAGCTCTTCATGTACGGGTATTTGGTGCGGGTCTTGGATAAGGTGGGTTAGAGTGGGTGGTCTGAAAGCTCTTTATGCACGTGCGTGAGGTGTTTTAGGTTTGATTCTTGGATAAGGTGGGCTTGAAAGCTCTTCGGGTATGGTATGAGGTATGAGTCATGGATAAGGTGGCTTACAGTTGCTGGTTGGAGATGGGTGAAAGTTCTGGTCTTGGATGTGGTGTAGAACCGGCATTGGATTTGGGGTGTGACTGAAAGCTCTGGATGTAAGTTTGTGTCTTGGATGGGGTGGCCCAGAGCAGGCATGGGATTTGAAGGTGGCGCAGAACGGGCATGGAATTTGGTCCAGAGTGGGGGAACTATGAACTGAGCTGTGGGGGATTTGAGCTTTGGTTTCGAGATGATGATTTTTTTAGTATTAATTCCGGTAGCAACTTGTGCTATGGAATGAGCTTGGATTCTGGAGCAAAATATACAAATAATTTGGTGAAGAACTGGACTTGCAAGTAACACTAAGGATTAAATTAAGCTTTAGCTGGAGCCAGCATTGGGTATATCACCTCAAGTCACAGATATTACAACAACCGCAACTTGAAATTACTAAGTGACTAAAAAAGCCATACCTGAAAAAGATATTGCATAGTTTTAGGAGCAAACAAATTCAGCATATTTTTCAAGTATTAATTCCGGTAGCAACTTAGGCTATGGAATGAGCTTGGATTCTAGAGCAAAATATACATATAATTCAGTGAAGAACTGGACTTTCAAGTAACACTAAGCTTTAGCTGAGATCCAGCATTGGGTCAGGACAACCCGGTGCGATCTGTAAGCTAAGATCTGGATTGCAACCATATGTCATTATTACCTTCCAAAGAATTCTTAATGAAAATACTCACCTCAAGTCGCAGATATTACAGCAATCACAACTTACTAAGTGGGCAAGAAAATCATATCTGAAAAAGATATTTCCGATAACAACAACAACAACAATACAGCTAAGATTCCCATTCTCATCACACTTATGATGTAATTATTATTATCCTGAACATGCTGGATATATTTTTAAAGAATAAAATTGAATACTTTAAACTAAAATACCCTTCACAAACCGCAAATATTGCAAACACTAGAAAGTGGCATAAGCTGCCACAAAAATACTTAACATAAACTCATTCACATACTAAAAACAATGAAGATTCCCTTATACCATAATTATTCGATCCTGAACGAATTGGATAAATACTATTATTTAAACTGATCACCTTAAGTGCTAATTAGGCCCAAGCCAACTGCTGAAATATTTAACTAAGTTAAGGTATTAAAAAGAATTGTTGTAGTTGTAATAGCTACAAATAAAAAAACTATTAATTAGAACACATATTATTTTGCTTTTTATTCTGATAAATCGCACAATTATTTATTTATTTCAGACACAGCACAGTATTATTATTATTCACCTGGAAATTTCCTTTTCTTTCTTGTTGTTAGGATTATAAAAATTAGGGATTTCACTTGAATTATCAGCATAAAAACTATAATTAACTGGGGCGGCATCAATTTGTACAAATTTTAATATATATGTCTTCCCCTGCGGTCCAGAATTGATTACGTGGAAATTTCCTTTCTTGCTGATGTCTTGTAAGGCTGCATCAGAAAGTGAACTGTACCTGGCTGGTAGCAAAAGCTGATGCTCCTTTAACTCGAGATGAATCCGAACACCATACACCGTTTCAAGCCTGCTTGCAGATTTTATTTTATATGGGGTTCCAAACTCCATGTCGGACATCCTTAAGTATGGTGAGTATTCCAAGCTTTTGAGTTCTGTTGCTGTATCCATGTTTCTGGGGCTGATGCTGTTGATCTCCAGGTGGTTGAGGTTGAACTGCTAGCGTTCTCCTTCGCAGTTCTCATTATATACCCTAAATCTAGAAACATGATTGAACTTGTCCATGAGTCCGCAGCACATAGATGCACCTGTCTAAACAACTTTGGGGCGGAAGTTGATGCACCTGTGTAAACAACTTTTGGGGGTTAAGGAATTTGCCACGTCAGCAGTTTTTGCACCTGCGTAAGAAAGCTGGAGACCGGAAGTTGGTAAATTGAATTCCATGCACCTGTGTAAACAACTTTTGGGGTTCTAGGAATTTGCCACATCATCATCATCAATTTTACATCTGATCATCTGATGCAATTCCATCTACGACAGCCGGATACCGGAAGTTGGTAAATTTTGTACTTGTCCATGAATTCCATGCACCTGTGTAAACAACACTTAGGGTCAGGAATTTGCTACATAGGCAGATTTGCATGATCGAATTTGTTGTGCAATTGCCAGTATTATAAAAGAAGCCGCTTGTATTTTCACAGTTTACAACGAGCATCCCGCGAGTAAACTAGTAAAGTGTTATTAATTACTACTCCTGAAAATACTGGTGAATTTAATTGTGAGCATCCAGTGAATTTAACAAGTGCTAAGTGAAAAGTTTTGTTTTTGCTATTAAAATGGATACACGCAGCATTATGAGTGGGCTACACAAGCAAGCAGCAGATTGCTTAAGGGACAGAGACGCTGCGCAAAGTGTTATTATTACAAAGGTGTGTGGTTTATTTATTAAAAAAATAAAAGCAGCATGCAGGGCTGAAAAGCGGAATGGGACCAAACAACACTATCAAAATTGTATTGCGCAACTAAGATGCTTACAAGTATTGTTGAAAGCTGGCAGCAGCCACCATGGAGCAGGTGTGCAGGAAGGAGGAAGAACTGAAAAACGAAGTGCTCGTGTACGCTGGGAAGAGCTGCATAATGCGTTTGCATCACGAATCAGGACAGGCGTCATCATTAATATAAAGCACATCGAAGTGAAGCAATTTTTAAAGGATGGTTATGCTTTGTTTGAGCGGCGCGTTAAGAACATCTTAAAGAAGCATAATTTCATCAAGGCGTCAACGACTTTAAGCTGCGAGTATGTTAAGCATGGTGTTAATGATGGTGATGTGATAAGTGATATAAAATACTTTCATACCAAAACTATGCCCATTGGGAGCTCCGATGATCTGGAACAGTGGTTTTTGAAAAACGTGCAGGATGATCTATTGACCCAGGTTGAGGAGTTCCAAGAGAAAGATGGCGGCTGGGCTTTACATACCATAGTGAATTTAATGGTGCACATAAACAAATACGAGCCATTAAGAGGATCATCCTATATAAAATTGCCGCAAAGCATCGCAGCAAAGCATGCATGTGTAAATGTGAGGAATAATGATAATGCATGCTTTGCGTGGGCAGTGGTCTCAGCTTTGTATCCAGTAGAGCGTAGGGATCATGCTTATAGAACATCAAAGTACCCGCACTACAACAATGTGCTAAACTTGAGCGGTATCACTCTTCCAGTTACACTAAACCAAATAAAAACATTCGAAGAAAACAATGGATTATCGATTAATGTTTTCATACTGGAAAAGGAAAAGATGAGCGAATACACGACTGTTCCAGCTTACTTAACGAAGAAGAAATTGGATAAACACATCAACCTGCTAATGATAAAGTCAAATTATGACTGCAGTGAGGACGATGATGATGATAGTGATATTGTTTATCATTTCTGCTGGATTAAAGACTTATCACGTTTGGTGAGCAGGCAGATGTCTAAAAATAAACGTAAAAAATATATCTGTGATAGATGTTTATTTTATTTTAATACTGAAGAAAAGCTCGCAGCGCACGTGCCTGAGTGTGAAAAGGTGAATGACTGTAAAGTTGCTTTTCATAAGGAGAAATTTATCACTTTTAAAAATTATAATTACAAGAATCCGGTACCATTTACAGTATATGCAGATTTGGAGTCAATATTGATACCTGTTACCGATAGTGG
Source organism: Thereva unica (assembly GCA_949987705.1). Taxonomy (NCBI): domain Eukaryota; kingdom Metazoa; phylum Arthropoda; class Insecta; order Diptera; family Therevidae; genus Thereva; species Thereva unica. The sequence goes on along the minus strand of OX465282.1, from coordinate 48,760,586 downwards.
TAGTGTAGTGACCGCGTAAACTTAATTACCAAGTTTACGCAAAGTCACACAACAGCCTCCCACACAATAAACACGATCAGTCGGAACACTCCATCGACCACCGAACTTAAAGTTCAGTGATCTTACCGTTCTCCGTTCCGTTCCCCCATCGTGTTTATCGAGATAGCCAATTTCCGGCATCTCCGTTTTTCTGCACTTGCGAAAAGGTTCCTACAAAAGCAAAACGTGACTCCCATCGCTAAATCCAAAAATTAAAAGTTATCCGTAGTATATTAAGTATATAAAGTTATCCGTAGTATATATATATACAGATATTGAATAATAATAATAATAATAACTTATTATAATAAAATTGTGAAGACTGGTGTTAAAGATAAGCAATATAAATAGTGATTAAAATAAAACACAAGCGTTTTATTGCATTGAACCGAGCACCAGCTAAAATTGGTGATCCCGAAAAAGGCAACACGCATCGAAATTTAAACGTGTTTAATACAAGTGAAATAAAAACCAACAATCCATTGGAGAAAAGGAAAACAAAAACGAACAGATAATTATTATTATATTTAACTCTTTCTTTTTACTCATTAATATAATATTATATGTTATATATAAACAACATTACATATACAGTAAAAGTAAGGAAAGTGAAATTTCATTAGAGCGTTATTTTAATTTACGCTGGAATTATAATAAATTTACAAGGTCATTACATTGACAACGTCAGTAACAAATCAGGCTGAAAAGAAACCGACACGAAGTGGATCCTATTGTTCCCAAATAATAAAGAACAAAGAGGCCCAGATATCGACAACAATTCACCAGAGAAGTTTAAAATAATTTAATCTGAATAAAACATAAAAGAAAATTTGATTATAAATCTTACATATATAATTTCAGTTACATATATATTCGGTTACATATATTTATATTCATACATTTTTTTGTTATAAGCTCTTTTACATACACATATATATACATACATTTTTTTTAGATATAAGTTCTTTTACACACTCAAAATTTTGATTATAAATTGAATTACATTTTATTGAATTACATTTTTTTTTCATATATTACAATTACAATTTCGGTTACATTTTTACACATACATATATATATATTCATACATTTTTTTTAGATTTAAGTTTTTTTTACATACATTCTACATTTTTACATATATTTTTTTTTGTTAGGTATATTATTGTTTGTTGCACATACAGTTTTTTTCGTTTTCTCTAGCTTTGGAGATTTTCCTTTACATATTTTACAAAAATTGGTAGTATTTACAAATTAATTAGGAAGTTACGCATAAAATTAAAACAAATATATATACATATACTGGCGACGTAAGTAATTTTTTTTTAAATAAAAACAGTTCTCGATCCTACAATTCGTTTATCGCATTTGCAATTTTACTTACATTTAAAACAATGTTAGAAAATGAAAGAGAAGACATTGAGATGGGAAGATCGCAAGGAGAGGAACCGAAACCCGGACCTTCGGGAGTCGATGCCACTTCGGTATCAAAATTAGACATCCCGAAGTTCTGGGTGCACCAACCCGCCTCTTGGTTCTACCAAGCGGAGATAATGTTTAAATTGGCGGGCTACAGGTCCGATAAAGCCAAGGTCTACAACGTCATGGCCGCATTGCCAGAAGAGGCGGTAACGGCAATGCGGCTTAGCACAGTAGACCCCTCTACCTCCTCATACGAGGAAATAAAAACGCATCTGCTCGAGAAGTACGGTACTTCGGAGAAGCGCCGTCTCGAGCAGTTGCTGTCAGTGCAAGAGCCTGGAGACCGGAAACCTTCCGAGTTTCTCCAGGCTCTGAAGGCACTAGCCGGCGGGTCGTCGGCAGTCAACGAAGACCTGATACGGAACCTGTGGGAGCGGAGGCTTCCACAGGCCATCCAAGTCACGTTGGCCACTGCTGCCGACCAAACACTGACCGGACTAGCGGCAACGGCGGACAAAGTATGGGAGGTGCTTCCACACGGAGGCGCCTCATACGCGTCCGCCGTCCAAGCCAATGCGCCAGCCAACGCGGAGCCCACGTTAAGGTCGCTAGAAAGCGCCATTAGAAAACTTACGGCGCGACTAGACAACCTTAACAAAAGCCCGCGTCAATCGAGAAGCCAAACACCTGCCAATCGGCAGGGTGGCTCCCGACAACCCTCGGCCACTCGGCCACAAGGGGCCAACAAACTGCGGGGAAGCCTCTGCTACTTCCATTACCGTTACGGTAAGGAAGCTCGCAGATGCAAGGCCCCCTGCAGTTTCAACAGTGGTGGCGCCAAGTCGGCGAAGAAACCACCCACCCACCCTAAAAAAAACTAAAGGGGCAGGGGGTCGACATGAGCGAGCATATAACCGGCCGCTCATATCGTTTATTCGTCAGAGACACCAACAATCGGATGGACTTTCTGATTGATTCGGGCTCTGACGTTTCAATTGTTCCCGCCAAGGCGTTCCCGGCCCATAACGGTAGCCCGAACGTTCTTCTGTACGCGGCCAACGGATCACTGATCCGTACTTTCGGCACAAAGTTGCTTGAACTCGAACTCGGCTTACGCCGACGATACGTTTACAACTTCATTATAGCCGACACCACTAAAGCCATTATCGGGGCGGACTTCTTAACGAAGTTCAAATTGTCCGTCGATTTTGAATATCGGCATTTAGTCGACAAGCGCACGAAGTTTCGAATTAACGTGTGCGCTACCGTCGACTACAACCCCGAAACATTTCCATGCCGAGTTATTGGCATATACAAAGAGCTATTAACGAAGTACGCTTCGTTAACAAAACCGCCCAATTTTAACCTTCCGGTTAAACACAATGTGCAACACCACATTGTAACTAAAGGGCAATTACCTTTTGTCACCGCTCGGCGACTCCATCCGGAGAAACTGAAGGTGGCAAAGTTAGAGTTCGACCATATGGTCGAATTGGGGATTTGTCGACCTTCGTCGTCCCCCGCAGCATCTCCGCTTCATCTAGTTCCTAAACGGGACTCACATGATTGGAGGCCATGCGGCGACTACCGTCGCCTTAACGCTGTCACTGTGCCGGATAGATATCCGATCCCGCATATACAGAATTTCTCCGTGAATCTTCACGGCTGCACAATTTTTTCGAAGGTTGACTTGGTACGTGCATACCATCACATACCAATCGCCCCAGAAGACGTGCATAAGACTGCACTCATTACGCCATTCGGCCTATATGAGTTTACACGTATGCCATTCGGCTTACGAAATGCAGCCCAAACCTTTCAAAGGTTCATAAATGAAGTTACGAGAGATCTCGACTTCGTTTATGTATACTTGGACGATATACTCATCGCCAGTAAAACCGAGGATGAACATATCGTTCACCTCGAAGAGCTCTTTAAACGCCTCGATAGCTTCGGTCTAACCATCAAGCTAGAGAAATGCGGTTTTGGTGCAACAGAGATTAAGTTTCTAAGCCACCGCATCACAAAGGATGGAATACTTCCATCCCCCCATCGGGTTCAGGCTATCGTTGATCTCGCACCTCCAACTTCTGTCAAATCGATCCAGAAGTTTTTAGGAATGGTGAATTTCTATCACCGATTTATCCCAAAATTGGCTGAACAGTTGGTGCCGATAAACGAGCATTTGAGAGACCTTCTCAACCGCTCACGTGCCAATAAAGTTTTTGACTGGCCAGCAGAATGTCAGGCGGCATTCCTCAAGGTGAAAACCTCGATGGCTGAAGCAACTCTGCTGAACCATCCAATCGAGGATGCAAAATACAGTCTTACGACTGACGCCTCTGATTACGCAATCGGAGGCGTTTTGGAACAATTCAACGGTCATCGGTGGCAACCTCTAGCTTTTTATTCCAAAAAGCTGTCACCAACAGAACGGAAGTACTCTGCATTCGATCGCGAACTTCTCGCAATCTATGCAGCGATCAAACACTTCCGTTATTTCGTTGAAGGACGCAATTTCGTGGTCTATACTGATCACAAACCACTGGTTCGCGCCCTTCACACAAAGACCGAACGATCCCCTAGACAGACCAGACATTTGGGTCTAATATCTCAGTTTACCACAGACATCAGACATGTGTCAGGTAAACAAAACGTTGTCGCCGACTACTTGTCGCGCTCACTAGCAACCGACAACGTCGACTCGGTCACCTTCGACCTGCCTACACTAGCTCAGGCTCAACAAGGTGACACAGAGTTGAAGTCTCTACAAGAGCACCCCAGCAACGGCTCACGGGTAAAATTAGTTCTCACACCAATACCATTCACCGCCCATCAGGTGTGGTGTGAAACTAGTACAGGCATTCCAAGACCTTATATACCCACTTCCTTACGTAGACTAGCGTTCAATTCCGAACATAGTCTCTCTCATCCTGGTATTCGTGCTACAAGACGAGCCGTTACCAAGAAATACTTCTGGCCATCGATCAATAAAGACTGCAATGAGTGGTCTCGATCATGCCTAGGTTGCCAAAAGTCCAAAGTTTCACGGCATACCAAATCTCCATTGGAAGTTTTCAAACTTCCCAATAATAGATTTGACCATATCCATATGGATATAGTGGGACCCCTACCCCCATCTCGTGGATACTCTTATATCTTAACGATAGTCGATAGATTCACGCGATGGCCCGAAGCATACCCAATTCGGGATATCTCAGCTTCAACAGTGGCAAGAAAATTCGTCACTGAATTTGTCCCACGATTCGGCGTACCACTCGAGATCACAACCGATCAAGGTACGCAGTTCGAATCGAAACTATTCAATGAAGTTACCAAATTACTCGGCACTCATAGAATCCGGACCACCGCCTACCATCCACAAGCAAACGGGATGGTTGAACGGTTCCACAGGCAACTAAAAGCAGCCTTAATGGCAAGGGACAACACTACTCATTGGAGTGAAGACTTGCCCTTTGTCATGTTAGGCATACGCACGGCAATTAAGACCGACTTACAATGCTCACCAGCCGAGCTCGTATACGGTCAGAATCTGAGACTCCCCAATTCGATTGCCATCACAACCGATGAAAATCCAATTGAAGAATCAGAATTTCTCTCTCGCCTTCGTTCTCATATGCAGAACATTAAGGCAATACATCCTCGGCAACCCGTCCAAAAGGATGTCTACGTGCCAGAAGCCCTGGAGAACGCCGACTACGTTTTCATACGAGTCGACAGAGTTCGAAAACCTTTCGAACCTCCATACGAGGGCCCATATGAAGTAATCAAACGATTACGAAAACACTTCGTCGTCAAATTGAACGGCACAACCAAGTCAATATCCATTGACAGGCTAAAGCCAGCCTTCGGTTGTGACCGCGACAACGAAGCTAAGCCGTCTAAAGCGGTAACATTTCGTTAACGCTACGCTGGGGGGGGAGTATGTAGTGACCGCGTAAACTTAATTACCAAGTTTACGCAAAGTCACACAACAGCCTCCCACACAATAAACACGATCAGTCGGAACACTCCATCGACCACCGAACTTAAAGTTCAGTGATCTTACCGTTCTCCGTTCCGTTCCCCCATCGTGTTTATCGAGATAGCCAATTTCCGGCATCTCCGTTTTTCTGCACTTGCGAAAAGGTTCCTACAAAAGCAAAACGTGACTCCCATCGCTAAATCCAAAAATTAAAAGTTATCCGTAGTATATAAAGTATATAAAGTTATCCGTAGTATATATATATACAGATATTGAATAATAATAATAATAATAACTTATTATAATAAAATTGTGAAGACTGGTGTTAAAGATAAGCAATATAAATAGTGATTAAAATAAAACACAAGCGTTTTATTGCATTGAACCGAGCACCAGCTAAAGTAGTAATGGTGATAAGACAAGGAAAATTCAAGAACATGAAGTTCATAGTATTGGATTATATTTTCACTGCTATTACGATGAATCTCTATCATTTTACCGATCGAATCGTGGAAAAACGTGTCTTCAGTGGTTTACATTGCAGCTGCAGGAGATCGCAAATATAGCCGAAGAGCAAATAAAGGATATAAAACCACTAGCACCGTTATCAGCGCAGGAAAAGTGCATTCAATTAAACCAACCATGCTGCCATATATGCGAGAAACCCTTTGCGCTTGGTGAAACCAGAGTGAGGGATCATTGCCACCTCACAGGCAAATATCGTGGACCAGCACACAACAGCTGCAACATCAATTATAATGATTGTAGCAACATCCCAGTCATTTTCCACAATTTATCAGGATATGATGCGCATTTCATAATCAAGGATGTAGCATTAACCATACCAGGAAAAGTGGATCTTTTACCGTTGAACAAAGAGCGGTACATTTCATTTACCAAACACATTGAAAATAGCTCCATCAAGCTGAGATTCATCGACTCTTATAGATTTATGGATGAATCTTTAGATAAACTAGCCGGACTGCTGCCTAAGGAAAAATTAAAAATAACAAAAGCTCAATGGCAAGACCTGGATGATGAAAGCTTCAACCTTCTCACGCGCAAAGGAGTTTTTCCATATGACTTCATCGATGGTTGGGATAAATTGGAGTGTAATAGTTTACCTAGCGTGGAGCATTTTTATAATAAAATGATTGATGAGCCGATAACTGAAAAAGATTATGAACATGCGCAAAAAGTGTGGGAAAAATTTAACATTAAAAGCCTGGGAGAGTATTCAGATTTGTATTTAAAAACAGATGTTCTTCTGCTGGCGGATATTTTTACAAATTTTAGAGCTATGGGACTCGAGACCTACAAACTTGACCCTGCACACGTCTTCACACTGCCTGGATATACATGGGCAGCGATGCTGTATTACACGGGAGTGCGCCTAGAAAGGATTATGGATGTTGACATTCTTTTATTTATTGAAAAATCTTGCCGAGGTGGAATTAGCCAATGCTGCTGCAGATATAGTGAAGCCAACAATAAATATATGAAAAACTTTAAACCGGATGAAGAAACTAAATATCTGATGTACTCTGACGTGAATAATTTATATGGATGGGCCATGTCGCAATCACTTCCAACCGGAAACTTTAAATTTATTGATAATGTTGATGTTATGAGTGTTGATGATAATTCACCGATCGGCTATATGTTGGAGGTAGATCTTGAATACCCGCAGGAGCTGCATAATTTGCATAAAGATTTTCCATTTTGCCCCACTCATTCATCACCACCAGGATCAAAACAAGGCAAACTTTTAACCACTTTACACACCAAAGAAAAATATGTTATACATTACCGCAACCTAAAACAATGTTTATCACATGGACTATTACTCAAGAAAATTCACCGCATTCTGCAGTTCGATCAATCACCATGGCTTAAACCATATGTGGACTTAAATACTGATAAAAGGAAACAAGCCAAAAATGCCTACGAGAAGAACCAATATAAGAAAATAATTAATGCTGTTTTCGGAAAAACTATGGAAAATGTGCGAAAATATTCAAACATAAAACTATGTACAAAGTGGGAGGGGCGGTATGGCGCTAGAAACCTCATTGCAGCACCGAATTTCCATAGTCGCGCAATTTTCAATGAAAATTTAGTAGCAGTTGAATTACGAAAGCTGGTAGTTAAATTCGATAAACCATTATACATTGGTATGGCGATTCTCGATATTTCTAAAATAGCACTGTACGAATTCCATTATGACTTTATGCTAAAAGAGTTGGATGCTGATAAATGCAAAATAATGTACATGGATACGGATTCATTAGTATATGAAATAAAAAATGTTGACATATACGATATTATGAAGAAAAACATAGATAAATTTGATACTAGTGATTATCCTATGACCAACCAGTTTAATATGCCGCAAGCAAATAAAAAAGTTCCTGGATTGATGAAAGATGAATTAAATGGTCGAATAATGACATTGTTTGTAGGCTTAAGGTCTAAAATGTACTCCCTTGAAATAGATGGTGTTGATGAAGTGAAGAAAGCAAAAGGGGTAAAGAAGAACGTTGTGGCGAAAACTTTGCAGATTAGCGACTATATTGAATGTTTGCAAAATTCAAAAAGCAAGATAGCTGAGCAAAAAAGCATTCGTTCATATAGTCATAAAGTGTACACTTTAAACCAAGCAAAGATCGCTTTAAACCCACAGGATGATAAACGCTGCATTATGGACAACGGGATCGACACTCTACCATGGGGGCATTTTTCAGTGCAGCAGCAGCAGCAAGAAGACATGGATGTAGAATAAAACTCACACAAGTGCAATATGTAAATAGTATGAATAAAAGAATAATTATAACTTTTTATAAAAAATCTGTTTTATTTCAAAAATCCCTTATTACAAAAACATTTTTCAGAGCACATCGGCCTTCGTGTATTATGCAGGATAAGAAGCCATTTGTTGTTGTTATTGTTGATAGTTTGGGGCATCCCTCCTCTTCTACATCATATATGGTTAGCTCCTCTCCAAATAATTCCTGAATCCATTGTTTCTTTTTAGCTCCTTTAACATAGATTATTTTATCATGCAGCAGATCTACAACTGAATATAGTGTGCGGTAGGGAATGTATCCATCACCCCATCTGAATCCATGGTGATTGTGTCTCAGCCACTCAACTTGTTTCTTTTCAGACCGAGTTAGATGTTTATGTGGGAATGGTGGTTGGAATATGTAGTGCTGCATTTGATTTTCACAATTTAAAAGGGCCAATTCTTTGAAAATAAATTGATTGTTTTGTAATTTGAATCCTTGAAGATCGATGATAATGGCATCCATTTCAAGCAATTTTCCTGACTTCGTTGGTTAGAGGTGTATATTCCACTATTCGATCATGTAGCAATAAACAGTATGCTGTTGTGTTAGTGGGGACGTTTTCCGATGTTTTGAATTCCAACCTTATATCCACAGGACCTGTTTTAATGGTTTCGTTTTGCCGAGAGCAATCAATGACTACGATCGGAGCATCACGCATAAACTCTTCCCTTGAGAGTAGTGGCTGTAACTGGCGTCCATAGTATGAAGTTTGGAATTTTATATACATATCATATAGGAGAGCGTATTTATGAGCATCAAATTTCAAGTTCAGGTCATCATATGGGTATGATTCCGAATTCAAGTGCACTTTAACATCTGTCAGCTTGCAGTGGTCAAACTTACTGACATCCTTTGTTTTATCATTTTTACGATTTGTTTGGAGAGCTAGTATGACATATCGGGGCTTTTCCATCTGCGATGACGTTTTGACAGACCACGTGTGATGAGTCGTTGCTGGTAGCGTGGGGTACTCGTATATGTCCCAGCTCCTAAATGGCATTTGTATTTCACGACCGCTTTCAATGATTTTATATAAAGCAATTTTCTCATGATCGGCCACATTAACATGGGGAATGCGCCACTGAAGTTTCGAGATTGAGATGTTTACATCATCTGTCGGTGATATGACCGCATCTTCATCCATCCTGCTTCGTATTAATATGAGTTCATGTTTAGCGTTGGCGATAATTTTATTGTAATCTTCAGCAAAGCCCAGCAATGTTTTTAGAGGGATGCAGAAATTGAAGAATCCATTGGAGGATGTAATTGATTTATCAGGCGACCAACTAGCGTTGTATAACATGCGACTCTCATTTGGGTTTAATGATATGTAATTTTTTAGTGTTGTTGCTATTCCAAGATTTCGAGTTCTATCAATTTCTACACCATTGATTTCATAGCGAATTTCCTCAAAGAGAAACGCTATAGCATTATTTACTAGCCCTGCAGTGCTGGATATTGTTCCGTCAGGTTTAGTTACTGTTCCCTCAATGTATATGAAACTTTCAGCTGGGAGGATATACAGGTCTTGGTTTTGCACTGGAATGCGGGTTTCATCACTGTTTTTAAATGAAGAGGTGAACGATGAGTAAGTGTGGTAGTCAATTTTTGTTATGCTATTGTCATGGCTCGTGCCTTCAGTAATATCCAAGATGTTGTTCATTGCTTCAAATTTAGTCCTATTGATTTTAGAAATTGTATATTATCAGCTCTCAGTTGACGTCTTGCTCGCTTCAAGGTTGTCGGTTGACTAATGTTTTCCGTGAAGTTCATCCTGTTTATATGCTTATTGCTGTTGTTGCTGCCGTAGACTATCATTCTGTGGCTTTAAATGTAGTCTGATAGTTATCGTTTCACCTCGAAAATTTATTAAATCTCCGTCCTGATCAACTAGCTTTAGTGTGAGCGAACTAACACGTTTGACGTTCACCGGTAAATAGATCACATTCGCTGGAACCTCTACTATTTTATAGCCTGGCCCCACGGTTGGGGCAAATTCATGCAGCATATGCACCTGTTTATTGTTGATGTATGAGCCTGATATGATGTTACATTCAACCCTTATAGTATTAACTTTTATAATATTGACGGGTAGATCTGATGTATGTAATATATTTGCTTCCAGTACACGTTTCCCAAATCCCAACAGCGGCGCGATAGATCGCTCTTTATCAAAATGTATAACTTCAGTTGCTTTTATTTCACTCTTCAAGGTATTATTGTTTGCCCTTATTAAGACTGTTGCCTTGCTGCTGCTCTTATTTAAGCTTTGCTGCACTGAAGCCGCTATGTCATCAAACTCGTATGATCCAACAGGTATTTCGATACACGCATCTCCCACATGCATTAAGTTGTTGCTGTCATCAATATTCGGTATAGAATTGTATGTTTGAAAATCAATTAATCCGCAAACGTAGTCTCCAGCTAATTCCAATGGGGGAAAGTATTCAGCGGTGAGAACCGATGCATTACCCGTAAGAGAGAGTGTTATCGACATGGCTACTTGTTATGAAATGTCTATGTTTGCACTTGAAGACCGTTATTTATACATTATGTAAGAATTCTAAGCATAAGTGTCCGCAAATCACTGAGTTGAAATTTTGATGAGCTGTATAGTTGTATGTGACTGCATCTCCCAAATAATTTACAACTTCCCGCGGTGGCTGCAGATTTCCAAAACTATCAAAGTAATTTATGATATCTCCATTCTTCTTATACGCTACCCAATGCGTTCCAGGTCCCGATGAAACATCTAGATTTATAATTCCGCTCTCATTTCTCCATGGTTTTTTAGGTAATTGATCGCGCATAAATACTCCTCTAAAGTGGGCTATATTCTGTGCATATTTACGCAGATCATTTTCATTGAGTGCTCTTTTGGGCAGCGACTTTATTAGTTTTTTGGTCGGGGGTTGAGAAAAAGTCCCAGTCCTTTCCTATATGGCTTTAGAAATAATCCTGGCCCATGTTTTCCTAGCGCTATAGCTTCCATTGTCTCATTATGACGTTTCGCTTCCTGCAGCTCCCGACGTGCGCCGCTTGCAGCGTTTACAGCTTTAGCTATGCCTGCTGCACCTCCAGATAGCGCTCCAACGGCTGAAAGACCTGCAAAAAGTGGAATGAGGAATGGTAAAACTCCACCTACTTTAGGCACTGGTATCACTCTAGGTGTAGTGTATGATTTTTTCTTCCCCTTAATAACATTCTTTGCAGCACTTAGAGCAATTTTAGTAGCTTCCAACAGATCTTTCGGCTTTTTCAGCTTTAACACTTTTCTAGCATTACGTACAGCTTCGCGGAATGATGGACGTAACGTATTCTTCTTCTTCTTCGAGCAGGTAATTTTTGCTTTGACACCCATTCCAACTTTTATTTTAGCTTTCATGGCGTTTGTTACTAATAGCGCGTTAGCACGTTCTGCAAAGCTAGCGTCTTTAGATGTTACTCGTTGTCAGGCTTTTTCTTCTAAAATACGGTCAGCTATATGTCGGTCGCTTAAGTCCTTATGATCTCGATATGCAATATCATGCTGTTTGCAGGCTGCGTCTAGTGGGTTGATACCAGGATCACCGCGAGCTAGTCTTTTAGCTAACTTTGTTCCTGGACCACAGTATTGATATCCCGGTAGATGAAGCTCAAGCGGTAACTTATTTATAACAGTGTTTAACAGTCCTCCCCCCTTGACAGCTCTTCGATGAATGGTGCGTTTCTTACTATGGTCAATCATTTTATAGGTTTACTGTAAGACTGATTAAAATCTATAAAAGTACGGGTATTTATAGGGATTGGGTTAGTGTGCAACATAAAGTTTATCAAGCAACAAGCGTGTCTACCAGTTAGAAATACTGATGTGGAAATTACAAGTACATCAAAGAAGCATGGGGTGCTGCTACCAAACAGTATAAGAGGTATTATTGTTGGACCGTCGAATTGTGGCAAGACAAATGTTATGCTAAGTCTACTGGAGCATCCTAACGATCTGAGATTCGAGAATATATACATTTACTCAAAGTCGCTAAGTCAGCCGAAATACGAGTATTTAGGAGAAGTTGTAGCTCACATATCAGGTTTGGGCTATTATACGTTTTCTAACAACCACGATGTTATACCACCGGAGGAAGCAAAGCCAAACTCAATTTTCATCTTTGATGATGTAGCCTGCGATAAACAAAATAATATTAGAGCCTACTTTTGTATGGGGAGGCATAACGACATTGACAGCTTTTACCTCTGTCAAACTTATACTCATATACCAAAGCATCTAATCCGAGATAATGCAAACTTTCTGATCATATTCAAACAAGATGATTTGAACCTGAAGCATGTATACAATGATCATGTGAATAGTGATATGAAATTCGCAAAGTTCAGAAAAGCGTGTGCAAACTGTTGGAAAAACAAATATGGATTCTTAGTAATTGATAAGGACAGCCCCATGGGCAAAGGTCGATATCGAAAAGGCTTTGATGTATTCATGAGCCTATGAAGGAGCCCACCTAATCAGCTGACCAGGTCTTTCAGCTCTGCCTGGCTGGTCTGTCTGGCTGGTCTCTCTGGTTGGTTGGCTGGTCTGTCTGGCTGGTTGGCTGGTCTGTCTGGCTGGTTGGCTGGTCTGTCTGGCTGGTCTGTCTGGCTGGTTGGCTGATCTGTCTGGCTGGTCTGTCTGGCTGGTTGGCTGGTCTGTCTGGCTGGTTGGCTGGTCTGTCTGGCTGGTCTGTCTGGCTGGTTGGTTGGTCTGTCTGGCTGGTTGGCTGGTCTGTCTGGCTGGTCTGTCTGACTGGTTGGCTGGTCTGTCTGGCTGGTTGGCTGGTCTGTCTGGCTGGTTGGCTGGTCTGTCTGGCTGGTTGGTTGGTCTGTCTGGCTGGTTGGCTGGTCTGTCTGGCTGGTTGGCTGGTCTGTCTGGCTGGTCTGTCTGGCTGGTTGGCTGGTCTGTCTGGCTGGTTGGCTGGTCTGTCTGGCTGGTCTGTCTGGCTGGTTGGTTGGTCTGTCTGGCTGGTTGGCTGGTCTGTCTGGCTGGTTGGCTGGTCTGTCTGGCTGGTCTGTCTGGCTGGTTGGTTGGTCTGTCTGGCTTGTTGGCTGGTCTGTCTGGTTGGTTGGCTGGTCTGTCTGGCTGGTCTGTCTGGCTGGTTGGCTGGTCTGTCTGGCTGGTTGGCTGGTCTGTCTGGCTGGTTGGCTGGTCTGTCTGGCTGGTCTGTCTGGCTGGTTGGCTGGTTGGCTGGTCTGTCTGGCTGGTCTGTCTGGCTGGTCTGTCTGGCTGGTTGGTTGGTCTGTCTGGCTGGTTGGCTGGTCTGTCTGGCTGGTTGGCTGGTCTGTCTGGCTGGTTGGCTGGCCTGTCTGGCTGGTTGGCTGGTCTGTCTGGCTGGTCTGTCTGGCTGGTTGGCTGGTCTGTCTGGCTGGTCTGTCTGGCTGGTTGGTTGGTCTGTCTGGCTGGTTGGCTGGTCTGTCTGGCTGGTTGGCTGGTCTGTCTGGCTGGTCTGTCTGGCTGGTTGGCTGGTCTGTCTGGCTGGTTGGCTGGTCTGTCTGGCTGGTCTGTCTGGCTGGTTGGCTGGTCTGTCTGGCTGGTTGGCTGGTCTGTCTGGCTGGTTGGCTGGTCTGTCTGGCTGGTCTGTCTGGCTGGTTGGTTGGTCTGTCTGGCTGGTTGGTCTGTCTGGCTGATCTATCTGGTTGACTTGCCTGGTACGTCTGGATCTATATAAATGCTTATTAGCATAGCTATATATCATTGTAGCTGTAACCACACGTGTAGCAACATGAATGAAAAATTGATGAAGGATATTATAAAAACACGTGAGGCTATACGAAGAAAATATAAAGCTCTCAAGACTGGTAAAATTGAATCTGAAGCTCAATTAGAGGAAACATTTAAACCTATAACCAACACGCTGAAAAAGCTCACAACAACAGCAGCATCAGTGAAACTTGAACCAAAAGAAGAAGAAGATGAAATTAAGCAAGAGGGCAATGAAGAAGCATACACACCACCACCACCACCACCACCACGTAAATACTTAAAGCTAGAGCCACCGAGTTATTCTGAGGATGATGATGATGATGATGATGATCAGTTTGTCACACCTACAAAATAACCAAAATTAGAGTCTGCAGACCAGATACTAAACAAATATAAACAACTACTGGAAAATGATAGCACGAGAATTGATAAAACGTATGGAGCGTACTATAAGAACGATATGTGGAATATTGGTAATTCGAGATTAAAAGTTGATAAAGAATACTTTCTTATAGATGGCAAGCGGTACAAGATAACTGAAGGTCTAGCTGAATTAATTTTTATGAAAAAGCCTCGAGGCTACTCAAAAGAAGACTTGTCCAATTATCAAAAAATTGTAAATGATACATGCACCCACAAACGTGATTTTAAGGAAAACCAGCAAATAAAAGGAACAAATAGCTTCAAATATAGAAACATAATAAAAAAGTTGATTCACACTCCTCATACTGGAACGGGAATAATGCAAATTCCAAAGAAAAATATCGATTACATATATTGGGATGACCCCAATGAGCTAGTTGATAGGCTCCGAATATTGATAGCATCGCAGCAAGCTGGAAATAATAGCCATAGTAATGAAATAGTGTCAATCATTGAGGAGTTGCGGGAAGCTGACATTATAGTATAAATATTCCCACCCACATAGAACTATTAACATTTCGGAAATGAGCGTTGACAAGTTTGGTCGATCTTTTAAACGGCAAAAATTTAGAGCAGTGGGTGATCGCGGTCCACCTGGAATTCCTGGAAAAGACGGTCCTGCTGGACCAAAAGGAAACGGTTTCAATTTAACATCAGATGGTGACTATGATCTTACCTTGAGAAGAATCAAAAACCTAGGTGATCCAAAAGAAAATGCTGACGCTGCAACCAAAAACTATGTCGACGAAGAAATACGGGAAAGCATTGACAAAGCAGTAGAGAATCTAACGATGTTCATTTATCGCGAAATTGCGAAGATCGAAAATTATATATTCTCACACATAATTAATAAGAAGGCTGAAAATGGCATCTCTGAGTAAGAGGCAAGTAGAAGATGAGCTTCACAAACCTGCTCGTCGAAATTTTTCTAGGCGGAGAGTTATCATTAAAGGTCTGGATGATTTGTGGCAGGCTGACTTGGTGGAAATGGATGCATATAAACATGTAAACAAAGGATTCCGCTACTTACTGACTGTAATTGATGCATTTTCTAAATATGCCTGGGCTATGCCAATTAAAAGAAAAACCGGTCCAGAAGTCACAGAAGCGATGCAATCAATATTTAAAGATGGGCGCACACCTAACAATTTGCAAACGGATGATGGTAAGGAATTCTACAACTCTCACTTTCAAAAGCTAATGAGCAAATATAAAATCAACCACTACTCAACATATACATCGCTTAAGGCATCAATAGTGGAAAGATTCAACCGAACTTTAAAGAGCATGATGTGGAAGGAATTTAGCATGAATGGATCCTACAAATGGATTTCTATGATGAAAAAACTGCTATCACAATACAATGCAAAAAAACATCGAACAATTAAAATGCGTCCCTGTGATGTTAATAGGACAAATGAAAAGCTACTTCTTGCTACAGCCTATAATCACATCAAAATTGCCCCTTCACCCGCATATAAAATAGGAGACCGCGTCCGCATAAGCAAATATAAACATCTATTTGAAAAAGGCTACACACCAAACTGGACAACTGAAATCTTTAAAATCTCCAAGGTTCAACTGACTAATCCACCGACATATCAACTTGAGGACTACCAGGGCAACCCCATTAAAGGTGGATTCTATGAAAATTAATTGCAGAAAGTTAAACATTCAGATCTCTACCTAGTTGAAAAAATATTGAAAAAGAGCGGTAATAAAGTTTATGTTAAATGGTTGGGGTTCTCACGAGAACATAATTCTTGGATAAATGCTAAGCATCAGCATTCTCTATTAATTATAAATTAAATAAAAAGACATTTTTTTATAACAAATTTGTTTTATTTTCAAATCTTATGCTATATATTTTTTCACGATGATGTTGGTTTAATATGGGCTCTAGGATTTTGCCTGTATTGATGACTCTCTGTTGAAATCTGCATCTATCAAGGGCACATATATGCCATTGCCCCATACGGCTAGCTCTATAAGCGAAATCCCATACATACATGATGTGTACTTCAGGCGCTAGTGTAAATCGAACCCTTTTCAGCATTCTCTACAGCTGCTTTTGGTGATCCGCCAGACCCAATGCTGGATCTCAGCTAAAGCTTAGTGTTACTTGAAAGTCCAGTTCTTCACTGAATTATATGTATATTTTGCTCTAGAATCCAAGCTCATTCCATAGCCTAAGTTGCTACCAGAATTAATACTTGAAAAATATACTGAATTTGTTTGCTCCTAAAACTATGCAATATCTTTTTCAGGTATGGCTTTTTTAGCCACTTAGTAATTTCAAGTTGCGGTTGTTGTAATATCTGTGACTTGAGGTGATATACCCAATGCTGGCTCCAGCTAAAGCTTAATTTAATTCTTAGTGTTACTTGCAAGTCCAGTTCTTCACCAAATTATTTGTATATTTTGCTCCAGAATCCAAGCTCATTCCATAGCACAAGTTGCTACCGGAATTAATACTAGAAAAGTCATCATCTCGAAACCAAAGCTCAAATCCCCCACAGCTCAGTTCATAGTTCCCCCACTCTGGACCAAATTGCATGCCCGTTCTGCACCACCTTCAAATCCTGCTCTGGGTCAAATCCCATGCCCGTTCTGCGCCACCTTCAAATCCCATGCCTGCTCTGGGCCACCCCATCCAAGACACAAACTTACATTTAGAGCTTTCAGTCACACCCCAAATCCCATGCCGGTTCTACACCACCTCCAAGACCAGAACTTTCACCCATCTCCAACCACCAACTGTAAGCCACCTTATCCAAGACTCATACCTCATACCATACCCGAAGAGCTTTCAAGTCCACCTTATCCAAGAATCAAACCTAAAACACCTCACGCACGTGCATAAAGAGCTTTCAGACCACCCACTCTAACCCACCTTATCCAAGACCCGCACCAAATACCCGTACATGAAGATCTTTCAAGTCACCTTATCCAAGACACAAACCTAAAACACCTCGTACACGTACATAAAGAGCTTTCAGACCCCCCCAAATCCTAGGCGGGTTCTGCGCCACCTCCTAGGTGGCTTAGGAGTGACATAGCTCTACTACTTGCATTTAATTAAATACTTTAAATAGCATCAAAATAAATTAAATAGCAGATCGTTTAAATAAAATAAAAACTTCTTTTTCTGTAATTTTATATATTTACATAACTCTAAATCAAAAATAATAAAATAAAGTCATACGTATAAACAAATAAATAAAAGATTTTAATTTAAAAAAAAAATTTTTTTTCGTGCAAGGGATTATCGTAAACAATGTATAAAACTCCAACGGAATCAAGTTCCCATGACGCATTGCCAGACATCCAAAGTGCACTGATCGAGCAAATGCACAAGTTCATGGTGAATATAAAAAAGGCGGCACTCCCGAAAAGAACGCACGGGTTTTATGTATCACGCGTAAACGGGTGGCATGATTTGTGGCATCAATTCGCTGCTAATCTTCGAATCAACCAAACTCCCGAAAACTCAAATCATCCGTACTTCACTGAGGATCTTTTTTCTGCACAAGAGCAGATTTATTACGAGTTCAAAGGCGAACTCATTGACCACGTATCGAGGTTAGAACAACCTGCAAATACGTCCAGGCATAACCAGGACGGTAATACCACATTATCGGCATCCACATCTGGCAAAACTCATACCAGCTTGCCTAGAATCTCATTACTCAGGGAACTACAACGATTGGATCAGTTTCCGAGATTTATATCTTTCTGTAATTCATCAAAATTCGGATCTAACGTGATAAAACAGTTCAGTATCACCAATGCAAATTACTCATCCGCCTGGAAAGCATTGACCGAGCGGTATGAAAACACCCGAGTGCTAGTTTTTTCATTATTACGCACGTTTACGTCACAACAAAAAATTACCGCTGAATCAGCAAGTGCCATTAAAGACCTACTTGACACCACGAGCGAAGCTTTAGCGTCACTGGAAAATTTGAAAGTAAATATTTCAAATTGGGATCCCCTCGTTATTCACCTCCTGGTTCAGAAACTGCCTCCAGAAACACACAAAGCTTGGGAGGAATCCATTGGTCATAGCTGTCGTTCCGACATGGCCATCATTCAAGAAATTTCTTGAAACTCGTTTCCGCACCCAAATAAATCCCAAATAAAGCCAAAGAAAAACCTGCAGACGGCCCTATTAACACCTCCAAAAATCTTATACAGAATTTTTTCAATTCTAATTCAGCCTGTGAGCTATGCTCTGAAAATCACGGGCTACGCTTGTGGCGGATGTAACCGCCACTTTAATCTACAACAAACGGATGCAACCGTCGCAAACAAATATCCCTAAAAGGCGGCTAACATCACGCCGTAGGAAGCAGAATGGTCCCGCCAAGAAGCTCCCTGCACCAGTACTGATCGAAGACTCAGAAAGACTACACGTTGATAATAAACTTCATTAAATAAAATCAACTAGTTTTTCAATTAGAATTTCCCCAGCGGTTTTATAATGTCGTGGTAGCAAGTGTGCTAAGTTGCAACCTACTACCCGACAAATGGTGACCCCGAAAAGAAAAAAAAAAACTATTCGCATTTTGAAAAACATAAAACGTGGCACCCATAACATGTGCAGTGTATCAAGTGAAATTAATTAAAAATAAAATAAATGGTTAAAAAAATTTTTTAAAAAAAATTCTTTACATTAACTAAAAAATGTACTGAAAAGTAAAAAATAAAAAATATTTTAAAGAAAGCGTGAAATTTCAATTTTAATGAAAAAGTTAATTAAAAGAATGGCGCATTTTTCATCAAAAATTGAAAATATAACTGTAAATCGCGTGAGATTTACAATAACCCTCAATTTTTTGCTTTGTTAATTTCAAATTCTAACAAAATTTTTGATGAAAAATGCGCCATTCTTTTAATTAACTTTTTCATTAAAATTGAAATTTCACGCTTTCTTTAAAATATTTTTTATTTTTTACTTTTCAGTACATTTTTTAGTTAATGTAAAGAATTTTTTTTAAAAAATTTTTTTAACCATTTATTTTATTTTCTACTTTTTAGTTTATTATATGTATTCCGCCATTTTATGATGGCAATTCTATTAGATTTAAAATTACGTCACACAGTTTACTGTATTCATTTGATACCCATGTCGTGGGCTCGGTGGAACATAATTGCAAAAACGGCCGCCATCTCGGAACCGTCTTCTTGATTTTTTTACAAAAAGGTCAGATTGCATTTAGTACTTATACATGATGAGTTGAACTCAAGTTGAACCCAAGTCTAACTACATGTAAACGGGAGTCGAGTTGGGTTAAGGTTGAATGAACTCGACTCAGCTCTGCTACCTGGGTTTAGTTGAAATTATGCATACGGACATGAGTTCAGTATTTGAGTAGTTGAATTTAGTTGACAGCAGTATCTCTGTGTTTGTTTGTGATTTTTTGTAACGTGTATTGCTTCTTTATTATCAACTCACCCTTAACTCAACTATTCATCTCATCATTCATACACATTAACCACCCGAACTACGAGTGTGTGCAAAATTGGTAGTTGATCGGTTATATTTTCTACTTTTTAGTCTATTATAAGCTTTCCGCAATTTAGTGTTGGCCGCCATTTTGAATTTGGAATGACGCCACATAGCTTATTGTGTCCTACCTGTCATATCCTTTCATTTGATACCCATGTCAGAGGGATGCGGAGCACAATTTTAAAAATCGGGCGCCATTTTGGATCCGCCATCTTGATATTTTTACAAAATGGCCAGATTGCATTGTCATCCAAACTAAACGTGTATGCAAAATTTCAGCTCTATCCGAAATCGGGAAGTGGGTCAAATTTAACTTCCAAGATTTGACGACAAACAGTGTAAGTGTTGGCCGCCATTTTGATTTTGGAATGACGCCACATAGCTTATTGTGTTCTACCTGTCATATCCTTTCATTTAATACCCATGTCAGAGGGCCGCGGAGCACAATTTCAAAAATCGGGCGCCTTTTTGGAACCGCCATCTTGATATTTTTACAAAATGGCCAGATTGCATTGTCATCCAAACTAAACGTGTATGCAAAATTTCAGCTCTATCCGAACCCGGGAAGTGGGTCAAATTTAACTTCCAAGATTTGACGACAAACAGTGTAAGTGTTGGCCGCCATTTTGAATTTGGAATGACGCCACATAGCTTATTGTGTTCTACCTGTCATATCCTTTCATTTGATACCCATGTCAGAGGGCCGCGGAGCACAATTTCAAAAATCGGGCGCCATTTTGGAACCGCCATCTTGATATTTTTACAAAATGGCCAGATTGAATTGTCACCCAAACTAAACGTGTATGCAAAATTTCAGCTCTATCCGAAACCGGGAAGTGGGTCAAATTTAACTTCCAAGATTTGACGACAAACAGTGCAAGTGTTGGCCGCTATTTTGAATTTAGAATGACGCCACATAGCTTATTGTGTTCTACCTGTCATATCCTTTCATTTGATACCCATGTCAGAGGGCCGCGGAGCACAATTTCAAAAATCGGGCGCCATTTTGGAACCGCCATCATGATATTTTTACAAAATGGCCAGATTGCATTGTCATCCAAACTAAACGTGTATGCAAAATTTCAGCTCTTTCCGAAACCGGGAAGTGGGTCAAATTTAACTTCCAAGATTTGACGACAAACAGTGTAAGTGTTGTCCGCCATTTTGAATTTGGAATGACGCCACATAGCTTATTGTGTTCTACCTGTCATATCCTTTCATTTGATACCCATTTCAAAGGGCCGCGGAGCACAATTTCAAAAATCGGGCGCCATTTTGGAACCGCCATGTTGATATTTTTACAAAATGGCCAGATTGCATTGTTATCCAAACTAAACGTGTATGCAAAATTTCAGCTCTATCCGAAACCGGGAAGTGGGTCAAATTTAACTTCCAAGATTTGACGACAAACAGTGTGAGTAAAATAAAAGCGGGCGCCATTTTGGAACCGCTATCTTGATATTTTTACAAAATGGCCAGATTGCATTGTCATCCAAACTATACGTGTATGCAAAATTTCAGCTCTATCCGAAACCGGGAAGTGGGTCAAATTTAACTTCCAAGATTTGACGACAAACAGTGCAAGTTAAATAAAAGAATTTAATAACAAACGATATTTTGCAATTGAAAGCAACAATAAATCAAACTCAGTGAATAAGATTATAATAAGTTACAAAAATGAAGGTGCACACGCTGTACATCAAAACGCTCTGTAACAAATCAAAAAAATATATATATATACATATACATATATATCAACCAACAAAAATAACAAAATAAATTCAAGCATCAGACCCCATAAAAACAATAAAGCAGCAAAACAAAAGAAGAATAGCACAGATTGCAAGGAAAATTGCGGAATCATCAAAAGCAATCGCATCAGCATCCGACATCGGGAACATCAAATAAAAAATTCCAACAATTGTATCAATCGAAACATAAGTTAAGTTAAATTCCAATCAATACAAATAGAAATACACTTTTGTAAAAAAGAAAATTATAATATTTTTTAGGTAATTTTTAAAAAATCAGAGAACATTACATTAAAAATGATCAAAATAAATTATATTAAAACACGTGGAAAGATCATGGGCATGTCTTCATAATAGAAAAGACGAAACAAAGGCGGTAAAGAATTCTTCTCTATTAACGCAGTGAGTAAAATTAATAGGCGAATAAAATATTTTACAATAGATTTAACAAAATGCATATAACAAATCTTCATAGACTAAAAAATAATACGAACATAAAGCAATAAAATTTAAAACATATTTAGACACCGACCCCCACCTATTATTTTTAAAAATCCCAACATTTTGGAATAACAGACCCGAGCTTTGGTTCTTGCAAATAGAGACTCAATTTAAATTCAAGGGAATCACATCCTCCCAAACGAAGTATGACTACCTTGTCTCATCCTTGTCACAGGAAACCATGGAAATGGTTGCCGACGTATTGCTCAATCCACCACCAGCAGGAAAATACAAGCACCTAAAAGACTTAATATTAAAGCGAAGCCAAGATTCCGAGGAAAAAAGACTCGACGCATTGCTCCACAAAGTGGAACTCGGCAATTACCAACCTTCCGAGCTTTTTAGACACATGGAATCGTTGGCGGGCGGTAACAGTTTAATAAACAAACCCTTGCTTCAAAAATTGTGGATGAGCAAACTTCCTACTTCTATGCAAGCGTGCATTATCGCTACTGAACACTCCCATTCACAGGAACAAATCCTTACAGTAGCTGATAAAATACACGATTCGACTGGCGGACCCAACATTTCCGTCATCGACCCAACACCATCTAACTAGAAAGGAAATTATACAGAAGAACTCGAAAACAGGGTAAAGGACTTAGGCCAACGCATGAAAACTCTCGAACTCAGGCTGTCCAGATCACGAAGTCGAAGCCCTTATAACAAACAACAATTTAAAAGCAACAGCACATTTACAAGAACACGATCTAAAGAGAACTTTCAAAACCCAGAATTTATTTGTTGGTATCATAGGAAATTTGGCACAAAAGCACGAAAATGCTATGAACCATGCATAAAAACAAAGACTGGCAATATAGGGCCAAAAAATAATTAATATCCACATCGACTACGGTACCGAATGTGGATAAACTCTCACGCCATTTGTTCATATATGACAATGCAACAAAAATAAACTATCTAATCGACACAGGAGCGGAAATTTCAGTACTCCCAAAACGATTCTACGCAAAACTTTGTAGGCAAACTGACTTCAAGTTATTAGCGGCAAACGGGGCAAACATATCAACTTACGGATACAAACATTTAACTTTAGATCTAAATCTTCGTCGCAGTTTTGACCACACATTCGTTATAGCTTCTGTCGATCACGCGATCAACGGCGCCGATTTTCTGTATAAACATAACTTACTGGTAGATATACCCAAACGCAAACTCATCGATGGAACAACTGAGCTATCAGCCAACTGCATTACCCGCAAGATTCGAAGTATAACTCCCAAATTATTCTCAGTTCAGGGTGAATACGGATCAATATTAAATGAGTTCCAAACATTAAAAACTCCACCTGATTTCAAAATCGAAGTTCAACACGACGTCGTACACCGTATCAATACTACCGGCGCACTTCCTTCAGCAAGACCTAGGAGGCTTAACCCCGAAAAACATAAAGCCGCAAAGAAAGAGTTCGAAGAGATGGTAAAACTAGGAATATGTCGACCGTCCTCTTCTCATGTCGCATCACCCTTACATTTAGTTCCAAAAAAAGACACCCAAGATCTGCGACCTTGCGGAGACTACCGACAACTGAACGCGGCCACGATTTTTGATAAGTACCCATTGCCTAATATCCAAGATTTCACAATGAATCTCCATGGATGCAAGATCTTCTCAAAAATCGATCTTATACGAGCCTACCATCAAATACCGGTAGCCTCTGAAGACATACATAAAACGGCGGTAACAACACCATTCGGTCTTTTCGAATTTTTAAGAATGCCTTTTGGAGTCAAAAATGGGGCGCAGACATTTCAAAGGTTTATAAACCAAGTTCTAACCGGTCTCGCTTTCATGTTCGTTTACGTGGATGACATCCTCATTGGTAGTAAAACGCCGAAAGAGCACAAGAACCACCTGAGAACTTTACTAGCAAGGCTCGCAAAATACAATATTAAGGTAAATCCAAACAAATGCATATTTGGGGCAAAGTAAATTACAATGTTTTTTGGGCATGGTAAATTTTTACCACAGATTCATTCCTAACTTCGCTGAAACGTGCGCACCACTTTACGATTGCTTGAAAGGAATGTAACGGCCGCCTGCCTAAATTAGAACTCAATAAATTCATCAATATCCCAGAAAAAAAAAAGAGAGAAAAATAGAAATGGTAACCCCTGACAGTTAAAATTAGAACTCAATAAATTCATAAATATCCCAGAAAAAAAAAAGAGAATAATAGAAATGGTAACCCCGGGCAGACCTTTTCGGTTTCCTCAAATAGACAAATTGTTATTAACTGGCCACCACGCATAAATAAATTAGAAAAATGCACCAATACCATGCTAAAAAAATCAGTACCGGTGGACAAAATCGGCTCCGACGGCACTGAAGCGACGAAAAATTGAGAAATTCGCCTGGAATGCAGGCTAACGGCGTGATTGTGTCGATGTGTGCAGGCCGCTTACGAGGGATCGCCTGATCGGGCGTTTTTTTATGGTCAGGAAGGAGAACTTCGGATGAAAAACCGGCATCGGGCGGGCAGTTACTCTCTGCGATTCGAATAAGTAACAACGTGATGAAAAGTAAAGATTAAAAGGTGAAAAGTGAGTCAAAAGTGGTGAAAAATTAAGGGAAAAAACTGAACAGTTAGACGCCCGAAAAAGGATTTTAGATGTTCACGGGAGACATTTAGAGGTTTCTGGCATAAATACAGGTAACAGGTGTGACTGGGTTATAATCATGGATCTGGGCACGCACTGGTATGTAGAACCTGGGAAAAAAAAATTTTTTTGTGTTATTTTTGAGAATTAGATACAGGAAATCAAGAGTGGAGTAATCGCCCACTAGAAAGGGCCACGCAATTTCGCGCAGGGTTGCGGTTATATATATAATATTTTAAAGTTCGGTGTATTCCATTTAATCCCACAAGAATAATTACTATCTTAGTAGTAATAACGGGATTTAATTACGCGTGCATTACGGCAGCGTGTCAAGACATCGTGGTGACTTTTTCTTCGAGATACAGGATAAATAGCGCGAATGGTCGTCCACCAACCGGTTCCTTTTATTGCGAGTAAAATAGTGGATTAGTAATTTGTCTATTGTTTCAGTAATAAATAGTGGAAATCTATATTCCCGATAATCCTAATTACAAAAAAAAAAAAATCCTATTTACAAGTAATTCAATGATAACGGAGTAGAGTGATACCGTTTTAGTCAAAAGAAAAGTTCGGTTATAACTGTTGTTGGAAAGTGAGGTTGTGAGTGTAATTTGAACCACAAAGAAAAAAAATATGATATAAAATTCTAATCGCCATATCCGGAAGAATTCTTTAACTGAGTACCCTAGAATAACTGAGTATTTCATGTAATTGGAAAAGTAAACGTATTATTCAATTAGTATTATGTAATTTCATTATCAATTTCATCGTGGAAAAGGTTTCCACACAAGAATTTGAGGAAAACAAAGGGCCAGAGAGACAAGGAAACCAGGCCCCTTTCATAATAAATTATCTTGTTTTCGTTTTAGGTTTTTTTGATTTTAGGGTTTTGATGTTAGTGAGCAGAGCTGACAATAAATAAAAAGAACCAAGTGGACGCGCGATGAAAAGAAAAAAACAGGATTTTCCTTGGGACGATCAAGAAGGGGAAACGGAAGAATTGCAATTGTAATATTGAAGGTACCCCCACTAAGGCTGGTTTTTACAGTAGATTGAGGACTCTTGAAGGTATTTAGAAAAAAATAACAATAATAGTAACGTCATATAGAAGGCAAAGGTAATTGAAAAAAAAATAAATAAAACGTTGTTGCGTACATTTTTAGTATAAGAAAATTATGGTATCGAGGAAACTCGAATATTGGATCATTAAGTACTTGTTCGAATAATTGATCATTTTTTTGTCATCTGAAGAAATAGCATAAGTTTTTCGCGTGTTGGTGGGAGCATATTCTTGCTTCGCGATTGATGGTGGTTTGAGAAAGTTACACTGAAGCGGGTTGGCGAAATGAAAAATATGGAATTTTTGGTTTTTTTTTGTTCTTTTATATAAGAGAAAAAGGGCACTCTCGCCCAACCACGGCCTGACAAGTTAGATTGTAGGAGTGAAGACCAGTAAATTGATGTGAAATTGGCATATAATGGTTTCGTAATTGATATATAATATAATACATATAAATTAATATAATACAGATAATTGATATGAAATTGGTATATAATGGATATGTAATTGATAATGAATATAATAAATATAAATAATATAATACATATAATTGATATGAAATTGGTATATAATGGATATGCAATTGATAATGAATATAATACATATAGTTTAATATAATACAGATAATTGATATAAAATTGGTATATAATGGATATGTAATTGATAATGAATATAATAAATATAAATAATATAATACATATAACTGATATGAAATTGGTATATCATGGTTTTGTAATTGAGATATGATATAATACATAAAATTTAATATAATACAAATAATTGATATGAAATTGGCATATCATGGTTTTGTAATTGAGATATGATATAATACATAAAATTTAATATAATACAAATAATTGATATGAAATTGGTATATAATGGATATGCAATCGATAATGAATATAATACATATAGTTTAATATAATACAGATAATTGATCTGAAATTGGTATATAATGGATATGTAATTGATAATGAATATAATAAATATAAATAATATAATACATATAATTGATATGAAATTGGTATATCATGGTTTTGTAATTGAGATATGATATAATACATAAAATTTAATATAATACAAATAATTGATATGAAATTGGTATATAATGGGTATGCAATTGATAATGAATATAATAAATATAATTAGTATAATACATATAATTGATATGAAATTGGTATATAATGGATATGTAAGTGATAATGAATATAATAAATATAAATAATATAATACATATAATTGATATGAAATTGGCATATAATGGTTTTGTAATTGATATATAATATAATACATATACTTCGAATTGATCAAAAAAATTAAAAATAATATAAATACAAATAATTTTCTTTAAAAATCATCCGCATGATGACTAAGTAATAAGGCACTATGGCCGAAGGCACTATTCTGAGGATGAACTAAAAAACTGGAATAACTATATCATTAAGAATGATAATGCATCGAGATAATTTAAAGAATAAATAATAAATTTAACTAATTAATTCTTTGAAATAAATTTTAAAGATAATACTTTGAGCTAATTTAAAGGATAAATAATAAAAATTTAACTAATTAATTCTTTGATAGAAATTTTAAAGATAAAATATTGGGATAATTTAAAGGATAAATTGTAAATTTAAATAATCAACACTTGAGATAATTAAAAGGTTAAGCGGTTAAGATGTTTAGATAAGTACCCTCCCAATGAAGCCCCCTGGAACATGGAAGCCTTCTCACGGGGTAAGTGCTTACCACTAAGTCCCGACTAGCATGTGGCTTTCTGCAACGGTGACCGGCGCTTGTTGCCCAACTCCTTTCTTTTCTTTTTTTTATCGATCCCCTCTCGTTGACCTAGTTAGGCTTTTCCATCCGCCGCCGCCTCTCCCTTACTTTCAGATTCAGGCACGAGTTTTTTCATATACTGTCACTCTTCGGCATCCCGGTACTGCGAACCCCACCCCATCCGTCGAGCTAGTTAGCGCTCCGCACGTCGTGCCGACCATCGGTGCCGCGGATGCCTCACGATTCAGGCATTACCCCAAGGCGGTCAAGCCATCCCAGCCACCTTCTTATCTGCCCCCTTCCTCTAATTTGTTTGTAATGATAGTCCTTCGCATCGTTCTCTGAGATGTGTTTAAATTTATTTTATTTCGTGCTAAGGCACCCCTACCCCTGACAGTTACAAATGGCGCCCAACGTTGGGCTAAGGAACT
This sequence comes from Thereva unica, assembly GCA_949987705.1. Classification (NCBI taxonomy): domain Eukaryota; kingdom Metazoa; phylum Arthropoda; class Insecta; order Diptera; family Therevidae; genus Thereva; species Thereva unica. Next base: position 48,732,485 of record OX465282.1, on the reverse strand, counting down.
TAATTCACTTTAAGTTCCTTAGTCTAACGAACCGATGGCATGGACAAGTCTGTTTGTCACTCAGTGACACCTTAATTTTCCTCGTCGGCATTTCCTTCTTCTATTATTTTGTTCTCCATCCCATGCCATCAATTCTTAATCCATTCACTTTATAATTCAGCCGACCCTTTTGATGTTGTTTCGTGGCTTAGGCCAGCGAGAGGAGCCAGGAGCGGGCTTCTTTCCAGTTTTATTTCTATTCTTAGTCCAAGCCCCTCCGGCTATCGTAACTTGGGCGAAGGTACTTACCGCGGTACCCTAGCCCTCAAAACTTCTTCTGCTTCCTCTTTCCTATCTTTCTTCTTCTTCACCCATTTCAACTTTGACTATCTTTCTGCGGTAGCCTCTCTATTTTAATTAGTTCCTGGCAGACAGACTCGGAGTCTGGCTAACAGGCGTTCTATCGCCTGGCACTGCGCGAGTTTGTGCTGACGACGGAACCTACTCCATTTTTTCTACTGCAACGTTATTTAGTATGGTCGGATGGGCACCTTGATACAGGATCTGTTCTCGTCTGGGTTCACAGGCGTGTTACCGCCTGACCTTGCGACGGGTCCGATATCAAGGTTCAATTGTAGTGTGTTTTTCGGAGGGATCTGGCTGCAAGTGGCTGATGTTCGCTTGGCCAGATCGATTGGTTTCGCCTGGTGGCAATTGTGGATGTCCCCATTAAGAGCCATCCGATCCCGTATAAATGGAGTCTTTCTGTCTTCCCGCCTTCCTGGGTCTCAGCAGAGTTGCTGACCAGTCGTGGTGGGTTGGCAGAACGCTCTACCATGTCTCTACAGTGAGGCTTCTATCAATTCTTCTATCTCTTCTTAGACCTTCATCAGTTGGTCATCGGGATCCGGTCACCGTCTGGATCGTCAAATGTTAGTTGGTGGGGACGTCGGTGTTGGGAGTGTTGCCAGACAGTAGTCTGGCGCCAACCCCAACATCAGTCCCACAGGTGGAGGCACTGTGTGTTGCTGTCGACGGGAGTGCCACTCAGCGCCGAAGGCAAGCTGACTGACATTGCCGCCGACAGTCGCCACAGCCTGGTGAGTGGTGTCCTTATCCAGAGGGCCCCCTTGTGAAGCATATTTCAGCATTGTGATAGACACATAGAATTATTGATGTTTTTTGAATTTGACTACGACTACCAAGTAGTTATAAGGATCTCGAATAGCAAGAATAAGCAATTAAATTGAATTTAACGTTTTGAACTCTATGAATTGAATTTTTTTTTTTCAAATCTCTCTTGATATAAAAACCGGAATTCTTAAGTCATTGCAGGATTGAGTTTTCTTATAGTTACCAGATTCCAGGAGCTTAGATGCTTGGGTTCTTTTGTACTACCCATTTTTGTGACATTTCAATCTTTCATTTTTTTTCATAAATTTCCTTCCCGCCTTTTAAATCCATTAAACAAAATCGATTGTTACAAGTGTTAGTCGGTCCAATAGATGCCTCATCTTCTGGCGCTAAATAGATTTCGTCTACCTAGTATCGAACCCTAACAGATAGTGCTGCTCATTATCGTAGATCCCCCAGCATGCCCAAAACACGAAAGGGAGCAAGCTCGATCGCTCCTGAAGCGGAAGACGACGAAGATGTTTTCGACTCGGCCCCCCCCACAAGCCAGCCCCAGCAGTCCTGAAAACGAGACGGACGAGAAAACATTGGAAAAGGAGCTAGAACAAGCACGCCGAGATACGGCCGAAATGCAAGCGAAATTGGTCAAATTTTGTAAGTCTTTTCAAGACATCGCATCCGCGAGCGCTCCAACCTTACCTGAGACCCCACCATCTGTGCCTCCGGTCCAGGACACTAGACCAGATCGACCCGACAACTCCAGGTTATTTCCTCGGAGGAAATCTCCAGTCCTAGGATGGAACCTAAGGTTTAGCGGGCAGCCAAATGACCTCTCAGCCGAGGAATTTCTGTATCGAGTAGATCAGAGAGCCCGTTTTGAGGACGTCTCCCCAGCCGAGTTAGGGCGACATGTATGTGCGCTGCTGTCTGGGAGAGCCGAAGATTGGTATTGGACACAATTCACCCGTCAAAACCCTGATCCCTCTTGGCCCTGTTTTAAGGCCCTTCTAATAGAACAGTTCTGTTTAACCCCAAACCTAAAAAACAAATACCAAAACACAAATAAACCTAAAAAGAAATTTATTAATATGAAATTAAACATAAAAATATACCTATCGGGTTATATCCAGCAAACTCCAAAAATATCCGGCCAAATCTAAAATGTACAATAAAAATTAATTATTTAATTAAATAATATTGAATTTATTTACATATAAGTAGAAATTCCACAAGAAGTCAAGGAATTTCTACTCCAATAACAAATATCAAAATGACATAAAAACAACAACAACAAGTACATAAAAATGTAAACAAAGCAAAAATCAACACAATTAACACAAATCAAACATATAACGCAACGAAATGATAAAACCTATATTAGACAATATTTCACCTGTATAATAATATGAAAATAAACTAAAAATCCAGGTGAAATATTAAATGAAAAATATAGAATAACACATAACCTACCTTTTACGTACAAACATTGAAATTAACAAAAAAACACATAGTTCGCATGCACATATCACACCAATACACAGCATAAACACTCAAATACCGTAGTAAAGGTTTTACCTACCTGTAGATAACCGAATGACACTTATTTCGCGAAATTATGCGCGCGCGACTTCGCGAACAGCACCAGCGAACAAACGTCAAAATCAAACTTTACGTATTGTCATGGTGTGATACATGAAACCACAGTAAAATTTAAAGAGGAATTCAATGGTGTGGCCAGAAAGGCAAAATATTTTATGTGTAAAAAGATATTAAGATAAATAAAAATTTTTCATAAAAGGTAGTAAAAGTGAAGGAGAAAGAAAACAAAAAGGATAAAAAGAACGAGATATACATATATTTTCAAAAATACATTGATAAAAATATATGTGGCCATTTTGGATAAAAATAGTAGGGATATTGGTGTTTGAATAAGGACCGTTGCTTTCCTGGCTATAAAATCCGAGCACCAACAGCACTCATCACCAGTCGCTTGGTAGCAGCAAACGAATTGAGTGATCAAACTTCTATATGCTAAATAGTAATTGAAGTTATATATGCTCAAAGATTTGCAAGAACTTCAAACGTTAAATAGGACTTGGACAAATATTAAGTGATTGTGTCACACATATGTCAATTAGGTTATAGTGGCGCTGTATGCTTATATTTCAAAGTCCAGTAGCATAAGTATATAAAATTATATTAAAGTTGTTTTATATATTTAAATTTCATAAATAAAGAAAACTTGATTGTTAACTGACGCGTTTTATTTCTATTCCTAAACTCTTCAGTTTGCATTTAACATTTTGGTGGTTCCATCCAGGAATACGCGTGCAGCACAATCAAGTTCGCTTTATAGTTTCGGTGTTCGAGTAGTTTCATATTTTCAAAATGACGACACTACAACAATTGTGCCAGACCCAACAAGTGCTACGAAATCGATTGAGCAAATTCATCGAAAATGGAAAGAAAACTTCCTTAGTAAAGCGCACATATGGATTTTACGAATCCAGAATCGCCGACTTGAAAATATTGTGGGAAGAGTTCCGCGATAATGACTTCGCCTTAAACAAAGCAGCACTCGCAGATCCTCCAGAAATTCCCGTGGAATATTTGGCTCTCGATCACTATAGTGAATCGGAGATCAAATACGCTGAATATATGGGTGAATTGATGGATGGATTGCAAAGACAGGCACCAACCACCTCGTCAGGATCAGTCATCGCTCCAAACACCAAAACACCAGGACTGCAACAAACTGGGACGCAACATGATATCCAACTTCCTAGGATCAGCCTGCCAAAATACAATGGCAATTACGACATGTGGCGTTCCTTCCATGACATCTTCATCTCCCTGGTACATAGTAACCCCAAGTTAGCACCTGTGCAAAAATTGCACTACTTGAAGGAATGCCTAGTTGGGGAAGCAGAAACTCTACTGAAGCACGTGCCAACAACCAATGAAGACTACGAACCAGCCTGGTCAAAGCTAAAAGAGCGCTACGAAAATAAAAGAGTTCTTGTATATCATCAAATTAAAACCTTTATGAGCATACCCAAGCTCTCTACTGAGACAGCAAAGGGAATGAAGGTTTTAATTGACACTACATCCGAATGCCTACAGCAACTCAAGAGTCTGGATGTCGACACCAGCTCATGGGACGCTATTTTGATATATTTGCTGGTCCAAAGGTTACCATTCATGACATTACGGTTATGGGAGGAAGAACAAGGAAACACTCAAGCTCTACCTACCTTTACCAAGTTCCAGTCCTTCTTAAATACAAGATTAAGGGTCTTGGAATCCATCGCAGACATCATTGAATCCAAACCTACGGCTCAACCCAAGCCCAACAACACATTAAGGACTACATATACACATCATGTGAAGAAACAAGGTAATTGTCCAGCTTGTCACGCCAGGCACTTCATTGCCACTTGCAAGAAATATCATGCAATGAATACTACTGCCAAACGCAAGGTACTAGATACAGCTGGCCGTTGCCTAAATTGTCTCTCGAGCTATCACACAACCAATGATTGCACCAGCAAATATCGATGTAGAAAGTGTGACGGAAAGCATCATACCACACTGCACAACGATTCCAAGCAAGAAAAAACTGGATCCACAGGATTTCACGAGAAAGTCCGCAACGAAGAAGACACCATACTACAGCAGTCTTCAACAACCACAGAGTCGCCCTCAAATAGCAGCGGTGCAGCAACAATTCAGAATTTCTTGGCCATGAAAAACCATCATGCGCTGTTATCAACAGCAGTGGTCATTGCTCATACTCAACATGGCAAGAGAAGAACATTGCGATGCCTCGTAGACCCTGGCTCGGAGTCATCGTTTATCACAGAAGCTGCATGCAGGCAGCTGGGTGCAAACCCAACGAGTACAGCTGTATCAATCGTAGGCATAAACACAAGCCCAGCAGCAACATCAAATAAATACGTAAGACTCACACTAAAACCACGCAGCAATAATAGGATGTCAATAGCAGACGACTTCCTAGTCCTCAACACGATTACGGATCCTCTTCCAACAAAAGTAGTCCAAGGGAAAGAGTGGAAACATCTCAAAGATTTACCATTAGCAGATCCAACATTTTGGAAACCTGGAACTATCGACGCATTATTGGGAGCACGAATATTTGCCAAAATCGTACAAGAAGGTATCCGACGAGGACCAGACACAGCACCCATAGCCATCAAAACATTATTCGGATGGATTATTATTGGGCCAACAGCAAACACGTTTGAAAATCAAACAGTAGCTTTCACAGCAAGGGCAGCAGATATAAATCTAGATGAGCAACTCAAACGCTTTTGGGAGATTGAAGAATTACCTCCAAAGCAGCTTCTCACAAAACAAGATGAGACCTGCCAGCAGATCTTCAATGAAACGCACGTTCGTAAGCCAAACGGACGATACCAAGTCACACTTCCATTTGTGGACAACAAGAAGCCAACGTTAGGACAGTCCAGACCACAGGCTATGAGTCGGTTCTTATCCTTGCAACGACAACTTAGTAAGAATCCTCAACTCAAGGAAGATTATAGTAAATGCCTAAATGAATATATTGATCTTGGGCATATGGAAGCAGTGGATCCCCCAGCAACAAGGAAAATCATTACTATATTCCTCACCACGCAGTATTTAAAGAAAGCACTACAACTAAATTGAGAGTGGTTTTCGACGCCTCCGCCAAAACATCAAATGGAAAATCCCTCAATGAACAACTTCTGATAGGACCCACACTGCAGCCTAAACTTTTCGCAACCTTGCTTAACTGGAGGAAATACAAAATCGCTATGAATGCTGACATAGAGAAAATGTATCGGATGATAGAAGTACATCCGGACCATCAAACATACCAGAGGATCATATGGCAGCATCCTCAAACACTTCTACCACAGGATTACAAGCTAAAAACAGTGACATTTGGCACAGCATGTGCACCGTATTTAGCTATCCGAACACTGCAGCAACTAGCAGTAGACGAAAAGAAAACCTGGCCATTAGCATCCAAGGCGATCCTTAAAAACTTTTACGTGGATGAATTGCTAACTGGCGCTGATGACATCAAAGAGGCAAAAATACTACAACGGGAACTGATCAACATAACAAAGGCAGGTGGTTTTCTATTACGAAAGTGGACGAGCAACGATCCTGCATTACTAGAAGATGTGCCACTGGAACACCGAGAGTTAAAGACAACTTTGATGCTTACTACAACCGATGTCATAAAAACACTTGGCATTCGCTGGCATCCAGGGCCTGATTACTTCACTTTTGTAGTCACACCAATCCGGGAGCATAATCTTACAACGAAAAGAAACATTCTGTCAGACATAGCATCCTTATATGATCCATTAGGATGGTTATCACCCGTACTCATCATAGCAAAGATTTTAATGCAATCCCTATGGATTACAGGATCCTCATGGGATCAGCAAGTCTCCAGTCAGATAGAACGTCAATGGAGTACGTTCAAACAGGACTTAAGGACCATAGAAGCTCTTCAAATTCCCAGATGGATTGGATATTCTAATAACGCAAACATGCAACTACATGGGTTTTGCGACGCTTCAGTCAAAGCTTACGCTGCCGTTTTGTACCTACGAGTCGAGTCCAGCGACGGAGAAATCTCTTCAAGAATCCTCACGTCAAAAACACGAGTAGCACCTACCAAACCGACCACAATCCCTCGATTGGAACTAAACGCAGCCGTGATTTTGGCCAGATTAATAAAAACGACTCTTGAAGACATGCAGCTACAGCACATTCCAACCTTCGCATGGACGGACTCCACTATAGCACTACAATGGGTCAAAGAACATCCATCCAAGTGGAAAACGTATGTCGCAAATCGCGTAGTTGAAATCCAAGAAGTCATACGCTACGATCAATGGCGACATGTTACAACAACTGATAATCCAGCAGATCTGGCATCTAGAGGAGTGCCAGCCTCCAAAGTGGTCAACAGTCAGCTTTGGTGGCACGGCCCAAGTTGGTTGACTAAAAGACAAGATGAATGGCCTAAAGTTCGAGAAATCAACGGGCAGACCAAGTTGGAAGCAAAAAACCCAACCATAACTTCCTTTTTTGTGCAATCAAAAGACAACTTGTGGCTGCGCTATTCAACAATAACGCGACTCGTTCGCATCGTCGCTCTAATCCTGAGGTTCACGTATAACTGCAAGCATTCCAAATGTAAAAGGCTTAATCATCTCTCCGCGATTGAATGGCAAGAAGCAGAAAATACAATTTTGCGCTTAATTCAACAATCAGAATTTCCAGTTGAATACACCAATCTGCTAAGTAAAAAATCACTACCACACAGTAGCCGTTTACTTAAGTTAACTCCTTTCATGGGCGAGGATAGGCTAATTCGAGTAGGCGGGAGACTGAATAACACAACGATGTCCTACAATGCGAAACACCCAGTTATCTTACCTCAGCATCACACTGTCACACACATGATAATTGACCAAACGCATCTAGGAACACTTCACGGTGGAACATCTCTCGTACTAACCACGTTACGCCAAAAATATTGGATTTTAGATGCTCGACGGTGTATAACTAATCGTATTCATAAATGCATTACCTGTGCAAGACACCGCGGCGAAACGATGACACAACTGATGGGACACTTACCTGCACCCAGGGTCAACATAGCCAAACCGTTCACAAATATTGGCATTGACTACGCTGGACCCATCACAATGAAAACGTCCACGATTAGAAACGCAAAACTACAAAAGGCATACATTTGTGTTATAATTTGCCTCACAACCAAGGCGGTACATATTGAACTAGTGTCAGACTTATCAACAGCCGCATTCATCGCCGCTCTGAAGAGATTCATTTCTAGAAGAGGTCTATGTGCTAATATCTATTCCGACTGTGGTACGAATTTTGTAGGAGCAAAGCTCGTGCTCGACAAAGACCTCAAACAAGCCATAAAAGAAGCTACTCCAGAAGCTGCGCATTTCTTTACATCGAAGCAAGTTACATGGCACTTCAATCCACCCGCCGCCCCACACTTCGGCGGTCTTTGGGAAGCCGGTGTAAAGTCCGTCAAACATCATTTACGCAGAGCAATAGGAAATTCAATTTACACATTCGAAGAATATACCACAATACTTACGCAAATTGAAGCTTGCCTAAATTCGCGTCCACTGTGCTACGTTAGAAATGACCCAGATGATCCATTCGTACTTACGCCTGGGCATTTTTTAATTGGACATGCACTCAATGCCATACCAGAGCCAAGTCCTGACGAGAATGTATCTCTCTCACGCCGTTGGAAACACATCCAACAAACAGTTAAAGGATTCTGGGATAAGTGGACCAAGGATTACTTAAACCAACTCCAGCAAAGACAGTGGCACAAGGAACAACGTAATATCCAAGTTGGTGACATTGTTCTCATCAAGCAAGAAAACCTGCCACCACTGAGATGGCCTCTAGGCACTGTCGAAAAAGCATTCCCCGGACAAGATGGTTTGATACGAGTAGTGCAAGTCCGAACGGCTCACAATACTTTTCTAAGGCCAGTTACCAAAATCTGTCGCTTGCCTATAGACCAACTGACGCCTCCAGATGACACCATGACTCCATGATGCAACAACAATCATCTTCATGTTAAATGTGTTGTTTGTTATCCTTTGTCCAACAACCTGTCTAATAACTATCCTCAAACTAATCAATTCTTTGTAGATAGATCAATACCAGTACACTGAGGAGTTCTAGCAGCGGCAAAAGACGGTTTATTGCTACCACCTGGCAGCCATTTCTGAGTTCCAGAGTTTTCCAGCATGTTTTTTCCAATTACGCTGCTACCAGAGATATCACAGGCAGGTCATAGTGTCAGCAACCCACAACAAAAGAGGTCGTTTGCAGTTCCAGCCGTATCTTCTTATGGCCGACAAACACATCAGCAAAACTAAGGTCTATGTTGAACGTGACCGTTCAAGGGGGAGGAGAATGTTTAACCCCAAACCTAAAAAACAAATACCAAAACACAAATAAACCTAAAAAGAAATTTATTAATATGAAATTAAACATAAAAATATACCTATCGGGTTATATCCAGCAAACTCCAAAAATATCCGGCCAAATCTAAAATGTACAATAAAAATTAATTATTTAATTAAATAATATTGAATTTATTTACATATAAGTAGAAATTCCACAAGAAGTCAAGGAATTTCTACTCCAATAACAAATATCAAAATGACATAAAAACAACAACAACAAGTACATAAAAATGTAAACAAAGCAAAAATCAACACAATTAACACAAATCAAACATATAACGCAACGAAATGATAAAACCTATATTAGACAATATTTCACCTGTATAATAATATGAAAATAAACTAAAAATCCAGGTGAAATATTAAATGAAAAACATAGAATAACACATAACCTACCTTTTACGTACAAACATTGAAATTAACAAAAAAACACATAGTTCGCATGCACATATCATACCAATACACAGCATAAACACTCAAATACCGTAGTAAAAGGTTTTACCTACCTGTAGATAACCGAATGACACTTATTTCGCGAAATTATGCGCGCGCGACTTCGCGAACAGCACCAGCGAACAAACGTCAAAATCAAACTTTACGTATTGTCATGGTGTGATACATGAAACCACAGTAAAATTTAAAGAGGAATTCAATGGTGTGGCCAGAAAGGCAAAATATTTTATGTGTAAAAAGATATTAAGATAAATAAAATTTTTTCATAAAAGGTAGTAAGAGTGAAGGAGAAAGAAAACAAAAAGGATAAAAAGAACGAGATATACATATATTTTCAAAAATACATTGATAAAAATATATGTGGCCATTTTGGATAAAAATAGTAGGGATATTGGTGTTTGAATAAGGACCGTTGCTTTCCTGGCTATAAAATCCGAGCACCAACAGCACTCATCACCAGTCGCTTGGTAGCAGCAAACGAATTGAGTGATCAAACTTCTATATGCTAAATAGTAATTGAAGTTATATATGCTCAAAGATTTGCAAGAACTTCAAACGTTAAATAGGACTTGGACAAATATTAAGTGATTGTGTCACACATATGCCAATTAGGTTATAGTGGCGCTGTATGCTTATATTTCAAAGTCCAGTAGCATAAGTATATAAAATTATATTAAAGTTGTTTTATATATTTAAATTTCATAAATAAAGAAAACTTGATTGTTAACTGACGCGTTTTATTTCTATTCCTAAACTCTTCAGTTTGCATTTAACAAGTTCGGTGGTAGGGAGTCTGATTACCAAATAATAAAGGCTATGCTAGAGGTAAAACAACAACACCTTACCTATGACGAGTATGCCGCTCGAATGATCGCTTTACACAATCGTCTGAGCCAACCATTGCCAGCGGCAGAGCTGGTTGAAATAGTAACTCAGAACCTAAATTCCACCTTGGGTTCCTCAATTATTGGCTCAAGTTTTAATAATATGCGACAGTTGCGCGAAGCTTGCATCAGAGTAGAAACTTGGCAGAAATCGAAGCGAGAAGAAAGAAAAGTTGTCCCTCGTGTGCACGAAATAGATGCGGTCCAACCTCAACCATCTGTGTCCGGGTGGGGTTCGGACCCTTATAATACCCAGGACTGTCAAGTGGAAGCCTTACAACCCCCCGTGGCCACGCCGCGCAAGGTAATTAAATGCTGGAATTGTCATCAGCCGGGTCACGTCTTCCCAGATTGTCTATCCTCAACCAGGAATCTGTTCTGCTACAGGTGCGGGTTACCCCACACTGCCCAAATTGCTCGGGAAACGCGAGACAGGGTGCGAGACCCCTTGGGGGACCGCGCCCGACCTAGTCTCGGATGCCCCTGCCGACCTACTCGACTTGTGTAAGAGCCCTCTCGATGATTTTGATCTGACGACAATGGAACCTTTGCCGGTTTTCCCCTCTCCTCAGGCCATGATCTCCTTTATACGAAGATGGGTAAATTATCAGAAGGCTCGCAAAAGGATTTTTCAGGACACGGTCGAAGTAGCAACACCCAACAAGATCCCCCGCATCCGCCTAAGAGCTAAGGAAAAACGAAGGCATACTAAGAATATTATCTCCTCCATGATTACCGAAGAAGGCGATAACCGACCTTTCGCCAAAGTGGGCCTACTAGGTGAGACCATAGTCGGACTTTTAGACAGTGGGTCTAGCTGTAGTTGCCTGGGAAGAGGGGCAGAGTCGCTTCTCAAAGAGCATCCAGAAGTGCAGCTGTATCGCCTACACACCACTGTCCAGGTTGCAGATGGAACTCATAAAAATATACTAGGTTATGTAACAGTCCCCGTGTCTTACGGACACCGTACACACACGCTTACTCTCTTTATAGTGCCTAGTTTAGCCCAAAGACTCTATCTCGGAGTTGACTTCTGGAGGGCTTTCAGACTAGCGCCCCATATAATAGGGGAACTCCAGTTACCCCTTTCGCAAGACCCTAACAGCCACCACCTGACCGAAGCCCAACAGACAATTCTAGACCAGACACGAGCGCGTTTCCCGTCTTTTGATGCCTCCGGGTTAGGCCGAACGCACTTGGAGCAGCATGTAATCGACACTGGCGGGGCGGTACCCATCAAGCAGAGACATTACCCTGTCTCTCCTGCCATTCAGACCCTCATGTATGAGGAAGTCGACCGCATGCTGAGCCTAGGCGTGATAGAGGAATCAAATAGCCCGTGGAACTCTCCCGTCGTCTTGGTCCGAAAACCTGGCAAAGTTCGCCTTTGCCTGGATTCCCGGAAGGTGAACGCGGTGACCGTGAAAGATGCATATCCACTGCCCCACATAGACGGCCTCCTAGGACGATTGCAGGATACCCGATTCATCTCGGCGATTGATCTCAAGGATGCCTTCTGGCAAATTCCCTTGGAGGAAAAATCCCGAGAGAAGACGGCCTTCACCGTCCCTGGAAGGCCGCTATATCAATTTAAGGTAATGCCGTTCGGGCTTTGTAACGCCCCGCAACGCATGTGTCGCCTCATGGACAAAGTGATTCCAGGCTCCCTTCGAGAACGTGTCTTCGTCTATCTAGATGACCTATTGGTGGTGTCTCCGAGTTTCGAGATCCATGTCCAAACGTTGGAGCAGGTCGCAAACTGTTTGCGTTATGCAGGTTTTACGGTTAATTTGAATAAAAGCCGGTTTTGCGTCCGGGAAGTGAAATATTTGGGTTTTATCATAGGCGATGGTACGCTTAAAACGGACCCCGACAAGGTTTCAGCCATCAGGGAGTTCCCAGTTCCAAAGTCGGCCAAGCAGGTACGACGGTTTTTGGGAATGACGGGATGGTACAGGCGCTTCATAGGTAACTATGCCAGCATTGCCTCTCCCATCACCGACTGCCTTAAGAACGGCAAATTTGCTTGGACTGACGAAGCCCAAGAGGCATTTGAGGAACTGAAGAAGTCCATGATGTCTGCACCCTTGTTGGTGACCCCGGATTTCACTAGCCCTTTCTTTATACAATGTGACGCCAGTAAGACCGGAGTAGGAAGCGTCCTGTTCCAACGACGCGGTGATGAAGAACACCCTATCGCCTATTTCTCGAAGAAGTTGAATACTGCTCAACGTAATTATTCAATCACTGAGTTAGAGTGCTATGCTGCGGTGCTGAGCGTGAAGAAGTTCCGAGCGTATGTGGAAGGCCACCCCTTCACGATCATCACGGACCATGCAAGCCTAAGGTGGCTCATGAATCAGAATGACTTAAACGGGCGACTAGCTCGTTGGAGCCTAAAACTGCAAGGGTTCCAATTTACAATAGAGCACCGGAAGGGGTGCCAGAACGTGGTGCCGGACGCGCTGTCGCGAATAGATTGCGTCGACGACTTGCTCTACTGCAGTGATGTGGACCTATCGTCCCCTGCCTTTAAATCTGAAGACTATGTCCAGCTCGTTGAGCAAGTGACCACAAAGACTGATCAACAAGACTGATCAACTACCGGATCTTCTGACCTCAGAAGGGTACGTATTTCACCGTACAGCCCCGCGCACTGGCGACCCCGAAATGGATGATCTCTGTTGGAAATTGTGGCTACCTGTAGAACTGACTGCTCAGGCTATCGAGTCCGCCCACGCGCCACCTCAAGCTGCTCATGGCGGAATAGCAAAGACCCTTGCACGACTTCGCGAGAAATATTATTGGCCCGGCATGTCTAGTCAGGTTCGGTCCTTCATCTCCTCTTGTGCCACGTGCAAGGCAACTAAGGCCCCCAACACCATCTTAAGACCACCTATGGGTGAAGCCATGGAGGTGCAACGTCCATTCCAGTTTTTGTACGTGGACTATATGGGTCCGTACCCACGAACGAAGAAAGGATACACTGCAATCTTTGTCGTTTTAGACGCTTTCACGAAATTTACCTTCCTCCACCCGGTAAATGCAGAAACTTCTGGCGCCGCCGTTAGCTTTCTCGAACAACGTATCTTCCACGCCTTCGGTGTCCCAGAGACCATATTTTCCGACAACGGAAAGCATTTTACATCCAAGGAGTTCGAGAAATTACTAACGGACTATGGCATCCAGCACCTGCGAACGGCGGTTTATGCCCCTCACCCCAACGCTTCAGAACGAGTGAATCGCTCGGTTTTGTCAGCTATTCGCTCATATTTGGGCACCGATCACCGTGACTGGGACAAACACCTGTCGGCTATAGAGTGTGCTTTCCGTAGTGCTCGCCATGAGTCCATAGGCACCTCTCCCTATCAGGCTCTCTTCGGATACCCCATGGTCCTTCACGGATCAGCGTATCCTCTGCTGAAAACCCTGGGAGCCCTGAGAGAGGGAGGGATTGCCGTGCTACCAGCAGTGGACCGTGGTCAGGACCTACGGGAGCAAGTAGAGCACCAGCTCGCCGCAGCACACGCTAGGCACAAGAAAAATTGCAACCTACGCTGTAAGGCCGTATGTTTCTCGCCTGGCCAGATCGTGTATTATAGGACCTTCCCAGTCAGTAAGAAAGCTGAACGCTTCTGTGCCAAACTAGCTGACAAATTCACAAAGGCAAGGGTGAAGAGACCGATAAGTACCAGCAGATACGAGCTGGAGGACCTGACAGGGCGTAGCCTTGGCATCTACCACGCTAAAGACATTAAGGCCTGACGAGCTGACTATTGGGAAGTAGCCTCACTGACCATGAGTTCAGGACGACGACAATATGGCATTGCCGTAGGATCGAATCCATAGGCGAAGGCACTTGCCGAAGGAGTGATTTGGTACTTCCGTGGGGATACTTCGGGACAAAGTGGATTTGCCTCGAATCTCCCTGCGGAAGCGCAAAGTCACTTCAAGGCTCGATCGGGTTCAAAACATTCTCGTCATGTCGCGACCCAGCTTGTTTGGAAGCAAGTCCAACCCCGAGTAGCCCTAATAAGGCATCTCGCCGGCTTCACCGGTCAATAATAGGGTACCCGCCGAGGTCCGCTTAGGTAGCTTCCCTAGCGGATGGTACACCTCGTTGTTATGCTTGGTCGTCTGGGACCGAGTTATAATGTCAAAATTTATCCTAAGGCTGCCAGACCAGTCTTCCTGTCATGCCGCTCCGCCCTGAGATGAGTAGTTCATAGACCCAAGTTTCACAACGTCCACTTCCCGATAGCAGCAATGCAACACGGTCGGTATTGCGCTGTGTTCCAACGTATGCCAGAGTTCCACTAGGTCCCCACGCCTTCAGAATAGCAAATAATTTGGTTCCCTTCTCGAATCTAGATACTTGATAAAGGTGTTGTCCCACTTCATCAAACGCCCCCACAACTGCACCGATGGTTAGTAATACGTAATTATTTAAGAATGGGCGACGGCACTTACCGCGGTGCCTTAGCTCTTGACATTGTTTCTTTTCCGCTCTCCTATATTTCTTCCTTCTCTATAATTTCACCTTTTCATTCCTTTGCGGTAGTCTCCGAATTCAATTAGTTCCTGTCAGACAGACTAGGAGTCTGGCTAACAGGCGTCCTATCGCCTGGCACTGCGCGAGTTTTACTGGCCACGGAACCCACACTATTTTCTTACTATTTCATTATTTAGTATGGTCGGTGGGATCCAACGATGTTGGAGCTGCCCCGTCTGGGCTAACAGGCATTTCATTGCCTGACCTTGCGACAGGTTCGGCACAATGGTAGCCACCCGACCCCGTCAAAGAACTCTCCAGTCGTCCCACTTTCCTGGATTTCAGCAGGCTCCGCCTCTGACCAGTCGTAGAGGGACGGCAGAGCGGTTCCCAGATTTTCATCAAACGGAGATTTCTATCACCCCCTCTCCCACCCCAATTCTATTTCTTTTAGTCATGGTCACTGTTGTTCATCTTGCCTGGGAAACCAGGGTGTCGTAGCATGAAGTCTCTTTTGGAGAGGACGGGGTTATACCTGTATCTAGCCTCGCCCCCTCAACGAGCTTCCCTATGGGGTATTTATTGTTTCTGGTTCCTTCCAGCTGGAATCTGAAGGACTCACAACGGACTGTCATCAGCGCCATTAGCCACCTCCGCTGGTAAGGGAACGTCTCTTGCCGGGGACCATACTTATTAGTTCATGATTTTTTTGGCTTTCTTTAACGTATTACTAGGTTCATTAGTTTTTGGCTATATTAGATACATTTTTCGTTTAGAAATTAACTTAAGAACTTTTCTCTACAAACTTACCTTTGGCATACTAGTAGGTTTAGTGGTTATCACAATTTTCACACTTATACGCTAGCTTATTATATTTCTATTCTAGTAAGTGACTATAAATATTTATCGCATATACAGTCGCAAAAAGTCTGTTGCTGTTCGTTTGTCAGTGCTATTATCTTATATAAATTAAACAAACCTTCTCTCTATCCCAGACTAATATAAATGTTGACCACTTTAAGGTGGTATTGTTGATTTATTGGCGCAGGGATCATGTACACCTCTCTTGGGGTTTCCGTTGCTTCATCTACATCTCCACGCTCTTCGTCGTGTTTTCTGCTCCCTCTCCCACCTCTTTCTTGACCATTCCTGTTTCCAAGGCGATATCACTATTCCCAAAAACCATTTTCTTTGTCTTCATCAAATAGTTCTGAGCCTCCATTGCTTCTATGAGTTTCACGCTTGAAGCCATCGCTTCTGTCAACATCATCGCGTCAACCGCCCAAAACCTTCGCCGCCCTCTTCCATGAAATCTTAACACCGCCAGGATTATGTCCTTTTGAGTATGGAGCCGACGAATCTAGACACACTCCCGGCTCATGAGGCCCAATCGACCCTGTAAGACGTCTGCCGAAAAGAACACGAGCGACATGTAGAGTTGGGATTATCCCTGACGAAACAAAACGTCACTCGTGCGACACTCAGTAGGAGACGCCTGGTGTAACGGTTTATAGGAAAACCAAGCCGTGGCCGTTGACGAGCGTCGTTGTCCGTACCCAAGGCAATCCACAACGAGGCGGGAATTATGGAAGCTTCTAACACGGAGTCGCGATAGCTCGCCCTTCCAAAGGCGCGGCGGAATGGCCGATGTATGTTGCCTCCTATCACTAGTGTAACTCAATTCGGAACAACTTGAGGAACTTTAACCCTTTACCTCTCCCAAGATGAAAACCAGTGATAGAGCATGAGACTTGTTGTATCTCAGGGAGTGGGTGAGCCACACGTTGCCAAAAATTGCCATTTCTATAGCAGGCCCCCGTTTATTCTTTTCGAGTCCCCTCTCCTCTGGCGACATCTAGGTGACGCGCGTTGTAACGGCCGCCTGCCTAAATTAGAACTCAATAAATTCATCAATATCCCAGAAAAAAAAAGAGAGAAAAATAGAAATGGTAACCCCTGACAGTTAAAATTAGAACTCAATAAATTCATAAATATCCCAGAAAAAAAAAGAGAATAATAGAAATGGTAACCCCGGGCAGACCTTTTCGGTTTCCTCAAATAGACAAATTGTTATTAACTGGCCACCACGCATAAATAAATTAGAAAAATGCACCAATACCATGCTAAAAAAATCAGTACCGGTGGACAAAATCGGCTCCGACGGCACTGAAGCGACGAAAAATTGAGAAATTCGCCTGGAATGCAGGCTAACGGCGTGATTGTGTCGATGTGTGCAGGCCGCTTACGAGGGATCGCCTGATCGGGCGTTTTTTTATGGTCAGGAAGGAGAACTTCGGATGAAAAACCGGCATCGGGCGGGCAGTTACTCTCTGCGATTCGAATAAGTAACAACGTGATGAAAAGTAAAGATTAAAAGGTGAAAAGTGAGTCAAAAGTGGTGAAAAATTAAGGGAAAAAACTGAACAGTTAGACGCCCGAAAAAGGATTTTAGATGTTCACGGGAGACATTTAGAGGTTTCTGGCATAAATACAGGTAACAGGTGTGACTGGGTTATAATCATGGATCTGGGCACGCACTGGTATGTAGAACCTGGGAAAAAAATTTTTTTTTGTGTTATTTTTGAGAATTAGATACAGGAAATCAAGAGTGGAGTAATCGCCCACTAGAAAGGGCCACGCAATTTCGCGCAGGGTTGCGGTTATATATATAATATTTTAAAGTTCGGTGTATTCCATTTAATCCCACAAGAATAATTACTATCTTAGTAGTAATAACGGGATTTAATTACGCGTGCATTACGGCAGCGTGTCAAGACATCGTGGTGACTTTTTCTTCGAGATACAGGATAAATAGCGCGAATGGTCGTCCACCAACCGGTTCCTTTTATTGCGAGTAAAATAGTGGATTAGTAATTTGTCTATTGTTTCAGTAATAAATAGTGGAAATCTATATTCCCGATAATCCTAATTACAAAAAAAAAAAAAAATCCTATTTACAAGTAATTCAATGATAACGGAGTAGAGTGATACCGTTTTAGTCAAAAGAAAAGTTCGGTTATAACTGTTGTTGGAAAGTGAGGTTGTGAGTGTAATTTGAACCACAAAGAAAAAAAATATGATATAAAATTCTAATCGCCATATCCGGAAGAATTCTTTAACTGAGTACCCTAGAATAACTGAGTATTTCATGTAATTGGAAAAGTAAACGTATTATTCAATTAGTATTATGTAATTTCATTATCAATTTCATCGTGGAAAGGTTTCCACACAAGAATTTGAGGAAAACAAAGGGCCAGAGAGACAAGGAAACCAGGCCCCTTTCATAATAAATTATCTTGTTTTCGTTTTAGGTTTTTTTGATTTTAGGGTTTTGATGTTAGTGAGCAGAGCTGACAATAAATAAAAAGAACCAAGTGGACGCGCGATGAAAAGAAAAAAACAGGATTTTCCTTGGGACGATCAAGAAGGGGAAACGGAAGAATTGCAATTGTAATATTGAAGGTACCCCCACTAAGGCTGGTTTTTACAGTAGATTGAGGACTCTTGAAGGTATTTAGAAAAAAATAACAATAATAGTAACGTCATATAGAAGGCAAAGGTAATTGAAAAAAAAAATAAATAAAACGTTGTTGCGTACATTTTTAGTATAAGAAAATTATGGTATCGAGGAAACTCGAATATTGGATCATTAAGTACTTGTTCGAATAATTGATCATTTTTTTGTCATCTGAAGAAATAGCATAAGTTTTTCGCGTGTTGGTGGGAGCATATTCTTGCTTCGCGATTGATGGTGGTTTGAGAAAGTTACACTGAAGCGGGTTGGCGAAATGAAAAATATGGAATTTTTGGTTTTTTTTTGTTCTTTTATATAAGAGAAAAAGGGCACTCTCGCCCAACCACGGCCTGACAAGTTAGATTGTAGGAGTGAAGACCAGTAAATTGATGTGAAATTGGCATATAATGGTTTCGTAATTGATATATAATATAATACATATAAATTAATATAATACAGATAATTGATATGAAATTGGTATATAATGGATATGTAATTGATAATGAATATAATAAATATAAATAATATAATACATATAATTGATATGAAATTGGTATATAATGGATATGCAATTGATAATGAATATAATACATATAGTTTAATATAATACAGATAATTGATATAAAATTGGTATATAATGGATATGTAATTGATAATGAATATAATAAATATAAATAATATAATACATATAACTGATATGAAATTGGTATATCATGGTTTTGTAATTGAGATATGATATAATACATAAAATTTAATATAATACAAATAATTGATATGAAATTGGCATATCATGGTTTTGTAATTGAGATATGATATAATACATAAAATTTAATATAATACAAATAATTGATATGAAATTGGTATATAATGGATATGCAATCGATAATGAATATAATACATATAGTTTAATATAATACAGATAATTGATCTGAAATTGGTATATAATGGATATGTAATTGATAATGAATATAATAAATATAAATAATATAATACATATAATTGATATGAAATTGGTATATCATGGTTTTGTAATTGAGATATGATATAATACATAAAATTTAATATAATACAAATAATTGATATGAAATTGGT
Organism: Thereva unica; assembly: GCA_949987705.1. Classification (NCBI taxonomy): domain Eukaryota; kingdom Metazoa; phylum Arthropoda; class Insecta; order Diptera; family Therevidae; genus Thereva; species Thereva unica. Next base: position 48,712,886 of record OX465282.1, on the reverse strand, counting down.
ATATAATGGGTATGCAATTGATAATGAATATAATAAATATAATTAGTATAATACATATAATTGATATGAAATTGGTATATAATGGATATGTAAGTGATAATGAATATAATAAATATAAATAATATAATACATATAATTGATATGAAATTGGCATATAATGGTTTTGTAATTGATATATAATATAATACATATACTTCGAATTGATCAAAAAAATTAAAAATAATATAAATACAAATAATTTTCTTTAAAAATCATCCGCATGATGACTAAGTAATAAGGCACTATGGCCGAAGGCACTATTCTGAGGATGAACTAAAAAACTGGAATAACTATATCATTAAGAATGATAATGCATCGAGATAATTTAAAGAATAAATAATAAATTTAACTAATTAATTCTTTGAAATAAATTTTAAAGATAATACTTTGAGCTAATTTAATGGATAAATAATAAAAATTTAACTAGTTAATTCTTTGATAGAAATTTTAAAGATAAAATATTGGGATAATTTAAAGGATAAATTGTAAATTTAAATAATCAACACTTGAGATAATTAAAAGGTTAAGCGGTTAAGATGTTTAGATAAGTACCCTCCCAATGAAGCCCCCTGGAACATGGAAGCCTTCTCACGGGGTAAGTGCTTACCACTAAGTCCCGACTAGCATGTGGCTTTCTGCAACGGTGACCGGCGCTTGTTGCCCAACTCCTTTCTTTTCTTTTTTTTATCGATCCCCTCTCGTTGACCTAGTTAGGCTTTTCCATCCGCCGCCGCCTCTCCCTTACTTTCAGATTCAGGCACGAGTTTTTTCATATACTGTCACTCTTCGGCATCCCGGTACCGCGAACCCCACCCCATCCGTCGAGCTAGTTAGCGCTCCGCACGTCGTGCCGACCATCGGTGCTGCGGATGCCTCACGATTCAGGCATTACCCCAAGGCGGTCAAGCCATTCCAGCCACCTTCTTATCTGCCCCCTTCCTCTAATTTGTTTGTAATGATAGTCCTTCGCATCGCTCTCTGAGATGTGTTTAAATTTATTTTATTTCGTGCTAAGGCACCCCTACCCCTGACAGTTACAGGAAATCCATTGAACAAAAAGGACAAACGTGAACTCAAATGGTCAGACAAACTTCAAGAAGCTTTCGACGACGTCAAACAGAAACTGGAAAAATCAGTGCTCTTAGTCCTCACCCAAGCGCGAAACTCAGTCTTTGGATAGACGCTTCACAAGATGCAGTTGGCGGTGTATTACAACAGCTGACGGGAGGCAAATGGCAACCTCTGAGTTTTTTCTCAAAGAGGTTGCAAGAACGCGAACGGAAATATTCAACTTTTGACCGGGTGCTTCTCGCGGCATTTCTAGCCTCAAAAAGATTTCGGTATTACATAGAGGGAAAAGACTTAATCATCTACACAGATCACAAGCCATTGACAAAAGCGATTGGATCTAAAGCCGAAAAGACTTCCAGACAAACCACCCAACTGAACTACATTGCCCAGTTAACAAACGACATCCGATACATTGAAGGTTGTCGCAACATAGTAGCGGACACGTTCTCTCGATCATACATCGACGCCGTGGAGACATTGAAACTAGACATACAAACAATAAAACAAGAACAGGAAAAGGACACCCAATTGAAGGAAATTCTACGCAACCAGGAAACAAAAGCCAGACATTCGTTTACATTACGAAAGATTTTTCTTCCCTTAGAGGAACAGGAAATATGGTGTGAAACCAACACAGGTACGTACAAACCATACATTCCGGAATCTCTCCGCAGAGTTGTGTTCGATGAATTACACGGCCTCTCTCACCCAGGTATCAGGGCAACGAGAAAACTGATTACCTCTAAATATTTCTGGCCACACATAAACACTGACCTTGGCCGTTGGTCCAAACCTGCATTGCATGTCAAAAGTCCAAAATACAAAGACACACGGTATCTCCACACGGAAAGTTTGAAGTCCCTAGAGGTAGATTTGAACACATCCATCTTGACCTAGTCGGACCTCTTCCACCGTCGAATTCATACAACTACATCCTGACAATTAAAGATCGATTTTCACATTGGCCAGAAGCCATACCAATCAAAAACATTGCGGCCAAAACGGTAGTAAACGCGTTTCTACATCAATGGATCTCACGCTATGGAGTTCCGAGAACACTTACCACAGACCAAGGGACCCAATTCGAATCCTCTCTTTTCAACGAATTATCAAAAATATTAGGCACGTATCGCATTCGAACGACTACATACCATCCACAGTCGAATGGCCTAATAGAGCGTTTCCATCGTCATTTCAAAGCAGCCATACGCGACACAGACGACCCCAAAAATTGGTATAACAACCTACCATGGATACTTCTAGGTATCCGATCAGCGATCATGGAAGACTTCGGCGCATCTCCGGCACAATTATTATTTGGGCAGCCATTACGGTTACCAGGCGAATTTATCGCCTCAGATAGAAAAACCGAAGTAGGCTTAACAACCGCACTAGCTTCAGAAATCCAGCAATCCGTGAGTAAAATAAGACCTCAAACAAACAACATATTTGTACCAAAAGACTTAAAGACTACTACACACGTTTTCATAAAATCATCATCATCTGTAGCACTACAGCCTATTATTGGCCTTGGCTTCCTCCAACATTTCTCTCCATGCCGTTCGGTTCCTGGCTAATGCCTTCCAGTTGCGTACGCCTAACTTTACTAAATCTTCCTCAACGGAGTCCATGTATCGCTTTTTTGGTCGACCTGTATTTCGCTTTCCATCAGGAATTCGATTCAACGCTATTTTTGCGGGGTCGCTATCGTCAAGCCTTTGTACGTGTGCCACCCATCGCAATCTACTTAATTTTATACTTTTGACAATGTCGAGTCCCCGGTACAGTTGGTATAATTCGTGATTATATCTCCTTCTCCATTCACCGTTTTCGCAGACACCGCCAAATATTGTGCGTAGAATTTTTCTTTCAAAAGTACCTAGAAGAGTTTCATCAGCCACTTTTAAAGTCCATGCCTCTGATCCAAACATCAGAACGGGCTTGATTAGCGTGGTATATAGTTTACACTTCATTCCTCTAGACAAAATGCGTGATGTAAGATGTTGTCGAAGTCCAAAATAGCATCTGTTAGCAACGTTTATTCTCCTTCTGATCTCCGTTGCCTCACCACTGTTAGCTTGCAATACGGTTCCAAGATACGTAAATTCTTTAACGGTTTCTATATTATATGCATCTATCGTGATATTTTATCTTGGAGTTGCGTATCTTTTTGAAGTACAAAGATACTTAGTTTTTGCTTCGTTGATGAGCAATCCCATCTTTTTTGCAGCTGCTTCCAGTTTGATGAAGGTTTCTTTCACACTCGCAAACGACCTACCTATTAGAGCGACATCATCAGCATAAGCCATCGTTTGTGTTGACTTGTTAAAGATGGATCCCGTTGTTTCTACCCCAGCGTCTCTCACCACCTTCTCCAACACTATGTTAAATAGGAGGCATGAAAGCGCGTCACCTTGTCTCAGGCCTCTCTGTGATGTGAAACTATCTGAGAGGTCTCGTTCAACTCGTACTCTGCATCGTACTACCTCGATTGTAGCTTTTGTTACTTCGACTAGGTGTTTTGGAAATCGGAAGCACTCCATAGCTTTAAATAACTCCTCACGCTTGACGCGGTCATATGCTTGCTTGTGTTATATTTTCCAATATACTTATGTATGTAAAATTTACCTTGCAGATTCTTCAATCCTTAAACAAAGACACCATAAATTTTTAGACCAATCCAATGTTTAATATCCTTAAACTTCCGTTAAAACACAAATTTTTTGTTTTAGTAACCAAAACAATGAATCCATCAGTTTTTTAAATAACAAAACAATCAATCAATTTCTTTAACAAGATCGTTCTTTTTTCAAATAACAACTCATTCAAAACAACTCTTCTTCTTCTAACAACTCAATTCTTAAAATCTTAATCCAATAGATTACTTTCTTCTTTCTTCTTTGTGCCCCTTTAATCCCTCATGGGACATAGGGCGGAAACAGTTGCCCTCCAGCGGACTCTGTTTTGCGCGACAGCTCTCAGCTCTGACCAGGATCTCCCAGTTGTTGCGGCCTCTGCTAGTAGGGTCCTCCTCCACGTTGTTCTAGGTCTTCCAACTCGACGGGATCCTTGCGGGTTCCAGTCAAGGGCCTGTTTGGCTAGGTTTTCGTTATCGCGTCGCAAGGTGTGGCCAACCCAATTCCATTTCCTTCGCCTGATTTGGTCGTCTATCCTTTCTTGGCCGGCACGGCGCCATAGCTCTTCATTTGAAATTCTATCTGGCCAGCGGATTTTTAGGATACGACGCAGGCATCTGTTGATGAAGACTTGTAGGCGCCCTGTGATGAATTGGGTGACTTTCCAGGTTTCGCAACCGTACAAAAGAACTGCCTTAACGTTGGAGTTGAACAGCCGCAATTTGGTGTTAGTTGAGATCTCCGTTGATCTCCATATGCGGAACAAGCATGCATATGCGCCTCGTGCTTTATTTATTCTGGAACTGACGTCTTCTTCTGTACCGCCATTTTCGGTAATAATGCTACCGAGGTAGCAGAATTTATCTACCAGTTCCACGTCACGGTTATTCAGCGCAGTTCGTTCAAGTGTGTTTGCATTTATCCGCATTTCCTTGGTTTTGTTCGGATTCAGCCTTAAGCCTGCTAGACTACTTTCTGTTGCCAAATTGTTTAACATGTTTTTTAGCTCCTGATGTCTGTGGGCCAGCAAACAGATATCATCCGCGTAGTCGAGGTCCTTAAGGCGGTCTAGCAAACCCCATTGTATGCCGCCTGTTCTATTATCTAGAGCGTCGACAAGGATGTCATTTATTACTATAAGAAATAGTAATGGCGAAAGTAGACATCCTTGTCGTACTCCTGAATTCACCTCGAAGCTGTCGGATAATTTTCCATTATGGAGAACTCTGCATTTGGAATTGTTGTAAAGGGCTTTTATCAATTCTATTATTTTATCAGGCAGTCCACGTCGCCGTAATGCCTGCCATATAAAGCTCCTATTAACCGAGTCGAACGCTTTCTCATAATCTACGAAAGCTAGGTAAAGGGGGGATCGGAATTCAGTAGACTGCTCCACTATGATTCTCAAGGTGTTAATATGGTCTATACATGAGCGGCCCTTCCTGAATCCGGCCTGCTGCCTTCTAAGCGTTCGGTAGATTACACCACTAAATTTTTAAAATATGAATCTTTCAACTTGTTTAACAATTAGCAAAACTTGGTTTGAAATTTCACGAACTAACTTCTTCTGTTATCAACTCAATTCTTTAAATCTTAATCCAATAGATTACATCACTAAATTTTTAAAATATGAATCTTTCAACTTCTTTAACAATTAGCAAAACTTGGTTTGAAATTTCACGAACTAACTTCTTCTGTTATCAACTTAATTCTTTAAATCTTAATCCAATAGATTACATCACTAAATTTTTAAAATATGAATCTTTCAACTTCTTTAACAATTAGCAAAACTTGGTTTGAAATTTCACGAACTAACTTCTTCTGTTATCAACTTAATTCTTTAAATCTTAATCCAATAGATTACATCACTAAATTTTTAAAATATGAATCTTTCAACTTCTTTAACAATTAGCAAAACTTGGTTTGAAATTTCACGAACTAACTTCTTCTGTTATCAACTTAATTCTTTAAATCTTAATCCAATAGATTACATCACTAAATTTTTAAAATATGAATCTTTCAACTTCTTTAACAATTAGCAAAACTTGGTTTGAAATTTCACGAACTAACTTCTTCTGTTATCAACTTAATTCTTTAAATCTTAATCCAATAGATTACATCACTAAATTTCTAAAATATGAATCTTTCAACTTGTTTAACAATTAGCAAAACTTGGTTTGAAATTTCACGAACTAACACCAGCGGACGAAACCGCCCGTCACCGTCAATCGTTAAAACCAAAAAACTTTAATTGGGGATGCGCCCGCCGTGTTCAATCGTTAACTTTGAACTTTTTATGAAAAATTGTAGACTCGCTCGCCGCTTACGGTAGTTCAAACAACACTCTTTAAAATACCGCCCGCTCGCGCTCGTGGTTTAGACAACACTCTTGTTACTCAACTTTTCACCCGCCGGTGGTGGTATCGAAAATTGTCCGCCGGCCTTGAACTTTTTCCCACCTGCGCAACTTGCTTACCGCGCGTTTCTCACGCGGCGCATTGCAAATTTCGCTAGATCGGGTGGGCAAAGTTACGTTTTCCCAGATTAAGGTGAAAAGCTAGCCCCTAAGAGATTTTACCAAACGTGGGAATCGTTGAGGGTTTTTGCTTTATGCAATCTCGCATATTTCGTGGACATGTGTGAAACATCTTTCCACATTAAAAAGTTGTTCTTGCACTTCTCCCAACGTAACCCGATACCTTTGCTGATAAGGTATTGGGTTTTCGTTCGGTACTTGTGCTGGCGAGTTTCAAAGCATTTGTTTTGTTTAGGGGTTTTTTTTTTTTAATTATTTTATGTAACACTCCTTGGGGGTGCCGAAAAGAACAAGGCGTCGTCGTGAAACAAAGGCGTCTTGTTCGTTTGAAATTCTTTGGTTTTGTTTACGTTGCCCTTTTTGGTGTGATAAGGGCTCTAGATTTGTCCCGTTCGTGTGGACGTTTAGTTGCAGTTTAACTTCTGTGGCATTATGAGGTAAGTTCCCTGGTAGATTTTCATATTTATATTTATTTAAAAAAAAAAAAAAAATTTTATCTTGTTTTCAGTGATTCTATGAAGAAATCTTTATATGAAGAGGCGCACCACCAACGGGAGTTGGCCCGGGTGCTGAAGGAGAAGGCGAAGTTGGATCAAGAGGAGGCCTTCCACCGGGCTTCGTTGGCCCGGGCTCAAAAGGACTTGGCCAGGATGAGACGCCGTGCCCTCCGTGAACGGGGGGGGGGGGGGGGGGGCAAAACGCTCCGCGTATGGTGGCTTTTGGGAGGCCCGTGCGGGATGGTGGCGCGTCTTCTTCTTCTTGTTCCGGGCCCCGCGCTCCGGACCATGGGTCCCTGGGACCCCGTGGCTGACTCTGCTAGGAGGAGGGCGGCGAATACTCCCTTGTACCCTCCTGACTTGTCGGATGACGACTCTGGCGATTTCGATGATTGGACTGGTGGTTCTGTTCGAGAAGAGAGCGCTCCGCGCCATGTGGGGCCCTGGAACCCTATTGCTGACGCCCTTGCTTCGATGAGGGCTTTGGAGATCGACTCGTCCAGGACCGGGGAGGCCAGTAGCATCTCTATAGACGAAAACCCTCCCCGGACCGGGGAGGGCAGCGGGTGCAACACCACTATGGAGGACCCGGAGGAATATTTGACCGGCCAGTCCCACAACTCCTCCACCCCGGACAATCTTGATTTGGATTAAGTCCGGGGATGGATAGAATACCAAAAATGTATGGTATTAAATAAAAAATTTTTTTTGGAAAAATTTTTTTTTTATTTTGTAGTTTGTTTTTTTTTGTGTTATTTTTCAGCTTGTCTAGGGGCGCCTGGGGGTTCTTGCTTTCAGGGCTTTTGTGTTCAGGGTTTCCCGACGCTTAGAGGGGGAGATTTTTTTTTTTTGGTAAGTATTGTGGTACCGACGCTGGGCGCGCGGTAAAGGGTTTGTGGGATGTTTTAGGTGGTGCGTGGCCCCATCCACTATCCCGTATGTTGATCGTCATGTGCGTGAGGTAGTGGGCCTGATCGTGGTTGGCGTTTGAAGTGAGAATGGGGCGGCTACTTGTAAAACGGAATCGGAATTAGCTAGAAATGTTTTTTTTGTATTAAGGTGGATTAGTAGAGTGAGGTGTAGAAATGTATTATATGGCGACGTGGTGTTTGGCGGTATGGCGGCCCGATTTACCCTATGGTTATTGGGGTCCCAGGCCCTGGTTGTACTAATTGGATGCTGGTGACCCTGGGTAAGGAATGTGTGCGCCTGAGCGGCCTGGGTTCTGAGGGTTCTGCCGTGGCTGCGTAATGTGTTGGTTCCGGTTGCATTGGGACCCCTACTGGAGCCGTTTGGTCCTCGGAGGTGGTTGTCTCATCCGGAGGACTTGCATTTCCGGACCTTCTGGCACATGCAGAGCGGGTTATGGCCACTAAACCTGGTGTGCATTTGTAGAAAATGTACCCTATGGCGGCCAGTACTAACATGCCACTGAATGAGATGGCGACTGTTGAATGCGTGTGGACACGTTCCCAGGTTAGGTGGTTCAGCTTGGCGTAGATCTCCTGCGGGGGCTTTGTGCCTTCCTGGATGATCTTGTTAGTTTCATCACCTGTGAGTAATTTTATCGTATTATTGGAGGTTATCGATGGCACTCCCAAGCTGAGGGTGCTAAAGTTAGTTTCTTTTATTACTGGAAAGTAGGGTGCGTGCACCACTCGGCTGGTTTGGGTTGCTAGGCCGTTGTATAGTATCGTTCTGTCTCCCGTCTTTACTTGGCAAGGTGCGTTTAATTTGAGGATTCCTTGTTGGGTTGCAAGGACCTCGTGGACCATTTTATTGCAAATGATTTTGAACCTGGTCGGAGAGATGAGGGAATATAGCCAGGTGTTGGGAGGCGTTAAATTTATTAGCACGTTATGTGGTGGGTCTTGTATTTTCGTCGAACAGTTTACTCCCTCTTCTAGGGGGTTATGAAGGAGTCGTATGGCACACTCTTGGGTTGCGGGGTATTGTGTGAATGGGACCCGTAATGGCCCCACGTATGTATTGCTTTCCAGATTTCCCGTAATTTTGTAAAAATATTTTGTGTCCGTCTGGACGAAGAGTGCAGAATGCTGGGATTTAAAGTCTGATGCCAAATATGAGTATGGGATGTCTGGTACTACGGAATGTCCTGATTTGGTAAGGACGGGGAAGCACCTGATTTGGTGATATTGCATTTTAGGAATATCTAAGACGGGGAGTGTTATTTTTATTACTAATTTATCTATGATAATGTGCGATTGTAATCGGATGGTCTGTTGCAAGAGTGGCAGACAGTCTTCACACTCAGGGTGAGTCCTATTGTAAATCTTCGCTAGAGACGACTCAGATATTAATAGGGGGTGTATTTTATTGTTCTTACTAGTTATTATTATATCTAAAATCGTTCTTTGCCGGGACTCAATTTCCTGGACCAGGAACAGGATGTTTGTGACTATTCCCTGTCTTACTTGGGATTTTGCCACCCCTTCTATTATATTGTCCAGGGTTTTTACCTGATTCGTAATGTTTCGTTGTTGCTCTAGCAAGACGGCTAGAGGTTTTTGAATTTCTCTTAGGGTGTTGTTGACAACCGTGATCTGCAGCTTTTCCAGTTCATTCAGAGCTTTTTGGTTGGTTTCCAGCTCTCCTAACCGGCTGTAGACTTCTTCCTCGTTATTGGCGTCCATGGTCCCGAATAGCAAGTGTAGGGCATGTCCGATGCCGTCAAATAGGGATCGTTTAGATCGCTTGGGGGGAACCAGTTCCCTAATAGTTTGGGTGCGCTGCTTTATGTGACTTATTGTTGAATGTATAACTATCTGCTGGGCTCGGCATGATGCAGAGCCGTCACCAGCGCATAACAGGCGTACCGCTTCCTCGGCTTGTTCGGCTAATGCCGTGTGTACGCTTAGTTCGTGGAGATCCAGTTCAGTTAGTAGGTTCCACTCATGATGATAAAGCCATAAATCTCCTAGAAGTTCATAGAGTACTCCGTTCGTTTTTATTGGGGTGATGGTGTATGGCAAGGGCCCGGACTCGCTTGCGGAAATTTGCAGGATTAGTGGAAATGCCAGCGTCCACATTTTGCGCTGTAATTAGATTATAAATAGGAGGTTAGTTTTGGTCGACCGTTTTGTTCTGATTTATCTATAGCCGGTGATTCCGGTGTGAACTAATGAGGTTATTGAAAATAAAACGTAACTCTAAGCCATCAAGTAAGTCCTGCCTAAATACGCCTAATGGTGTTTTACGAAGTAAAACACTCAATTTAGACGGAAGGCAAACGGACAAAATACACAAATACGTATTTTGTCCGTTTGCCTTCCGTCTAAATTGAGTGTTTTACTTCGTAAAACACCATTAGGCGTATTTAGGCAGGACTTACTTGATGGCTTAGAGTTACGTTTTATTTTCATAAAACGGTTTCAAGCGGTTATTATGAACGGTGACTAATCTCCTATTTATTTTGATGGTAGTGTTTACAGCGCTTGGTACTGACACTACTGTATAGGGGCCGACCCAGATTTGGGATAATTTATGTTTTCGGGCCTTATTACGTAGGAGGACCTTATCCCCTACGTGAAGTGTGAGTGGGCGTACGTTTCCATCATAATATGCCTTGGAGCGGTTCTTGCTGGCAAGTAGATTCTTGCGGGCTAGGGCATAGGATTTTTGCAACTTATATCGGAGTTGATGGTAATAACTCTCGTGGTTGTAAAGTGGCTCCGGGTTGCGTTTAAGGTTGGACGGGACGTCGGCAATGAAACCATATAGGCAGTCCATGGGGGTAAGTTTGGTCCCCTCGTGTACGCTGTTGTTGTACACGAACGCTGCCGTGCGCAGAAACTGGTCCCAACTGTTTGGGCTCTCATCTACTATGGTACGTAGGTACTCGATCAGAGGTCTATGAGCTCGTTCTAGCGCGCCATTGGATTGCGGGTGGTAGGCTGAGGTCTGAAGTTTTTTAACTTTTAAGAGCTTACACACGCCCTTGAAGAGGTCACTCAGGAAATTTGATCCCTGGTCGGTGACTATTTGTTTGGGTATGCGATAGCGCGTGACGATTTCGTCGAAGAAAATTTGTGCTATCGTTTGGGCTTCCCCATTGGGAATGGCATACCAGTCGACGAATTTTGTCAGGTTATCCTAGAAGGTTAGGATGTATTTATTTCCGGAATGTGTTTCTTCCAGGGGACCTACTATGTCTAAATAGACTTTTTCGAAGGGCTTTTCTGCTATGTCTGTAATAACCATGGGCATTCGGAATTGTCTAGAGGCCTTCATGGTTTTTACATTTCTTGCACCTTCTTATGTAGCGAGTGATATCGCGGAACATGTGTCTCCACCAATATTTCCGACGTACTCGATTATATGTCTTAACGACTCCCTGATGTCCGCCGAAAGGGGAGTCGTGGTAGTCTTTCAGTATTGTAGTGATTTCTTCGGGACTTGTAATCACTTCAACTTTTCTTCGTAGCTCGCTGGAGCTATCTTTGGAGGTTTCGACGGGCTGGGGAATTTCCGTTTCAAAGTCTGTTTCTTTAGACCCTTCGTCGATATTGGGGGGTCCCGCAGTTGGAATGAGTTCGTCTTTTCCCTCATCCTGCATTTTTTGTGTCTGTGCTCTTGTGACCGCGTTGCATTGTTTCGGTCGTTCACTAGGAGGCAATGTATTTCCGTTTCTCTCGGGCGATATAATTAGGGGTTCACCGGGTTGGTGAATTAGAGCTTCCACCGTGAAGGTATTGGGCTCTTCTGCTCTTTGGGGAATCCGGCTGAGGGCATCAGCATTCGTATTGTATTTACCCGGTTTATACTCAATTTGGTAGTCGTATTCGGACAATTTATGGTGAAACCTAACGAGTCGAGTTGTGGGGTCTTTGACGTTGAAGACTCCCTTGAGAGGTTTATGATCTGTATAGACCGTAAACTTTCGACCCATCAAATAACACCTGAAGTTTTTAACAGCCCATACTATGGCTAGCAGCTCCTTTTCGACGGTGGAGTAATTGCGCTCCGCCTTGTTTAGAGTGCGACTTGCATAAGCTATGGGTTGGTCTTGGCCTACGATTCCTTGAGAAAGCACTGCTCCGAGTGCCTCACTGCTGGCGTCCGTTGATAAATTGAACGGTTTTTCGAAATCAGGGTATATCAGCAGTGGTGGGGAGACTAAAGAACGCTTCACCGTTTGAAATGCTTCCTCGCATTTTGGCGTCCATGAGAATTTCGCGCCCTTTCTTAGCAAATTTGTTACGGGGCGTACGATCTTAGAAAATTCTGGGATGAATTTTCTATAGTAGTTGGCAAGGCCCAAGAAGGACTGGACTTGCCTGACGGTACGGGGCGCCGGGAAGTTTTGGACACACTCCGTTTTTCTGGGGTCTGGTAGGGCTCCCTTTTCAGAGCATACATGACCCAGGTAGACTGCTTGGCATTTCTCCGGTTGCAATTTGAGGTTGTTTTCCCTCAACCGGTCGAATATGCGTCGTAGTTTGGAATTATGGTCCTCAAGGTTCTTACCATAGATGACTATGTCATCTAGGTAGACGAAGCATTCGAGGCCTTGTAGACCAGTAAGGACATAATTCATTAGTCGCTGAAACGTAGCCGGGGCACCTTTTAACCCGAACGGCATACGTTTGAACTCATAATGGCCATAGTTCGTGCTAAAGGCCGTCTTGGGGCGATCCTGTGGTTCCACTAGAACTTGGTGGTAACCACTGGCCAAGTCGAGGGTAGAGAAGTATCTCGAGTGACCGAGCTGGTCCAGGATGTCCTCGATCCTTGGTAAGGGATACACATCACCTATTGTCTTTTCATTAATTTTGCGAAAGTCCACTACTACGCGCCATTTTTTCTCACCGTCGGGGCCCGGTTTTTTCGGTACCACTAGGAGGGGTGAGTTCCAAGGACTTTTGCTGGGCTGGACAATATCGTTGTCCAACATTTCTTTCAATTGGTCATTTATGACCTGCCGTTGCGTCTCGGGCAATCTATACATTTTTTGATTAATAAATTGGTCGTAGACCATGGGGATCTCATGTCGTAGAGCTTCCGTGTAGGTTAGCTTGTCCCCTTTTAAGTGGAATATGTCGGCATATTCGTAACAAAGATCCCGTATGGACCGCTTCTCGTCGGCCGTTAGAGGGTGGTCGAGGCTGAGTTCCTCGTCTAGCTGTTTGAAGCGCGTTTCTCGCTCAAGGTCCGGATCCTCATGGTCCGGGAATATGTATCGTAGATGACAGATGGATTCGATTTCCTTTTCATTCGTTCCCAACTTCACTTTTGCCCTTTTTTCCTGGGGTATACCTTGCGGGATTGCACCATTATTGGGTATACTTTGGAGCCTTGCGTTAGATGACGATGGGGTACTGGCGTTCCTGAGACCGTCTGGTTCAGAGCCTGTAAGATACTCACATGCGTCATTAGCATTCGTTGGAGACTTAGGGTTGTTGTTAGAGGCTAGGTGAATAGTCGTGTAGTCTTTGATTGGGACGAGCGTAAGTGATAGGTTCGTCAGGACTACTGGTTGGGTGTTAACGTTGATGAGACCAACATACACTGTTTTTGTTCCAGTTGGCAAGAGGGAATTGGCGAGGAATACTCCTTCGCTCGGCTCGTAAGATTCACAGAGCATTTCCTCCTCTAACCTTAGGGGAATGGGGACCACCATTTGAGACCGGCTTGGTAGGCGAATGGATTTCTCCAATGCCACGTTATATTTGCCTGAATTGGTCTCATAGTCGTTGGAGTTGTTTTCCAACCTTGAACCATCAAGAGATAGGCAGCTGGTATTCCTCTCTGAGGCTACCTTGGAGACACCACCGGGGTTTATCTCGGCTTCTACGAGTTGAGATTCCCTAGTTTGGGTTTGCTCCTGCTGCTCCCTAGGGTTCGACTTGGCGGACCCATTGCGTAATGGAATTGCAATTTCTACTGGGTTGATTTCCGTGCGAGGAAATCGCAGTGTTTGGTATGGGCCTTCAACGTTACAGTTTTTGGAAAGAAAGTCGTTTCCTAACAGACCATCGTTAGGGATTTCTTGTGTATTTTGCACAATTTGGAAGGTGCATGGGAGGGGGGTGTTTAGAATGATGTTCCCCTGACAGCTCCCTGATGTTTGTCCTTGGCCGTATGGCGTTTGTAGTGTGCATTTTTTAGTGGGATCTGGTAGGTTAGGATCCTTTAGTTTTTTATGTTTTAATATACTGACCTCAGCGCCGGTGTCCACTGCTAGGTCAGCTTTGCCGTTAAGGCTTATGTCTAGAGGAAGAGTGACGAGTGGAACACTTGGTTCGGGCGCTTGAGGCCCCCCTTTAGTAATATTTTGAGGACTTATTGTCGGGCCGGGGTTTCTTGGTCCGACTGCGGGGAATTTCCCGCTTGTTGTGATTCCCAGCGCTGTCTTTGATGACAGTCGTCTACTTGATGACCACGTCTGTGGCAGAAATCACATCTATATCTAATATTAAACACTGACCTTGTGTTATTGGTTGCCTGTTGACGGTCATTGGGTTGGTTGGTTCCATTATTCATGGGTCGGTTGTTTGGTTGTCTATTATTGTTCTGGTTAGGGGGTTGTTGGTCGGAATAGCGATAATTACCCATAGGTTGTGACCGCGGGTCTGGGTAACGGTTGTTACCTTGGTACTGAGACCGCTAGTTGGGGTAACGATTGTTATTGTTATTATTATATGTAGGCCCCTGGTTCTGGTAGCGATTATTACCATTATTGTATGAAGTCCCCTGGTTTCGGTAACGATTATTATTGTTATTATATGAGGACCTTGGAGGCTCAACTGGTTGGGGGCAGTCCCTCGCGTCGTGCGAGTTGGACCGGCAGATTATGCAGAAGGGCGTATTTTTGCGTTTCAAACAGTCCGCATAAGTATGCCCTCTGTTTCTGCAATAGTTACAGGTGATGTTTAAGGGTTTATTTTCATTTTTTGGAACGGAGCTTAAAGTTGTTACTTGGTTGGCGCTTTGTAGTGGCGCCGGCGGTATTGTTTGTATTGTGTTTGTTTGGTTTGTGGGTGGGGCGTATGCGGTGTACATCACCTGTGGATTTATCGGATTCTGGAGTGTTGTTTGCGGCGTTGTTGGTGTTGGCGGGGCGGTATACTGAGTGTTTGTACTGGGCGTATGTGTTGGGGCTGTTTGATAGATATTTTCCGGCATATAGGTAGGGACTGGTTGTCCATAAGGGTTATATGCCGGTTGAGGCACTGTCATTTGATAGGAGGCATACATAGAATTTTGTTGCAGCTTCTCCATATCTAGTGCCTTTTGGGTTAGGCTGTCAAGTGTATCCTCTCCCAGAGTTAGTAGGTACTGGCAGAGGTGGGGGTTGGTAACCCCACTCCGCAGGACATTTTTTGCGAAATCTTGCAGTTGGGCCTTTACGGCAGGTGCTGCCATCGCACCATATTTAGTGGTGGCCGCCTCTTCGCATAGTGACAACTGCTGTTTGATCCTAGTGGTATAGGCCGTGAGCGGCTCTAAGGGGAACTGGCGTAATTGAATTAATTTATTGACCAGTTCTTGATATGTTTCTCTGGGAAGATAGGTCCTGTTTAGGAGGTTTTCTGCCTCCTCAAAAGTGGCGGGTTGGGAGGAGGCAATCAGTTGATAGGCCTCTCCCTGAAGCCTAGTTGGGTAAATTTGAATAAAGGCGGCCTTTTCTTGTTCTGTCAGGCACTGTAGTACCCGACGGCAACAGCCTAGGAACATTTGTAGTTCAGTTGCCATCGTTGGGTTTTGGCCGCCAGAGAATAAACGGACTAGTTGGGCCGTTAATTTGGCGACTTTAATATATTCGTCGGCCATGGCTGTAGGAAATTCTTTTTGTAGTAAAGATTTGACAAGACGACTGTCTTGAAAGGTCGCCTCCTCTTCCTCTAGAAGGGACAAGGATCGGGTAGAGAGATCGACCCAATCCGCGAGTAGGTCTATTGGGGCGTAATCGGGTTCGGGCGGTTCAGTGTTACTGTTTTCACAATGGTCCCTATCCTCTATGCTAACCTTATCTACTACCTCAAGGGGGCGTGGGAGACTATTTTTGAAATTGAGGAGGTCCTGTTTGAATTTTAGGGCCTCCTCTTTGAATGCTTCGACTTTAGCCTTTCTTTCTAGGCTGGCCCTTTGGATTTGTTTATCCACGGCCTCAAAATGTACTATATTAAATTTTCCTGTTTCCTGCGCCCGCTTAAGTATGTATTCTAATCTTGAAGTTAAACCTACTTGTTTCTCTCCTTCTCCTAGGATTGTCCCACTTCGGAGACGTCTGGGGGATGTTTGGGGTGTTTCTGATGGTGTTGATTGATGTGCAGATAGTGGTGTTGAAGTCCCTCGCTGAGTGACCTGGCAGGATGCTGGGGTGTCGGTGGCTCCTGATGAAGTAGAGGGGCCTGGTGTGGTTAAGTCCCTCGATGGTTGGTGGTCCCTCGGAGGGGGAGTTTCAGTTTTGCTCGTGTCCCCTGGTTGGCCCTCGGACATAGGGCGTCTCCTGGGCAGGGATGAAGCCCACTAAAAGTCCTGCGATGCTATTCAATGGGGGGTGAGCGCGTGCTCGCCTGGAGCAGAGGCACCGTGGTTGTACACCCCCGAGCGAGGATTCGTGGAGGATCTGGGATATTTTATGCGCTGTAGTGGCAGACGCTAACACTACCCCCAAGTCAGGCTCAGCCTTGGGTTGGAGGTCAAGGAGCCTAGACCAGCAGTATTAACGATTTTACTATTTGCGCACCCAGATCCTACCGGCTGCGCCAATTGTTATATTTTCCAATATACTTATGTATGTAAAATTTACCTTGCAGATTCTTCAATCCTTAAACAAAGACACCATAAATTTTTAGACCAATCCAATGTTTAATATCCTTAAACTTCCGTTAAAACACAAATTTTTTGTTTTAGTAACCAAAACAATGAATCCATCAGTTTTTTAAATAACAAAACAATCAATCAATTTCTTTAACAAGATTGTTCTTTTTTCAAATAACAACTCATTCAAAACAACTCTTCTTCTTCTAACAACTCAATTCTTTAAATCTTAATTCAATAGATTACACCACTAAATTTTTAAAATATGAATCTTTCAACTTGTCTAACAATTAGCAAAACTTGGTTTGAAATTTCACGAACTAACTTCTTCTGTTATCAACTCAATTCTTTAAATCTTAATCCAATAGATTACATCACTAAATTTTTAAAATATGAATCTTTCAACTTCTTTAACAATTAGCAAAACTTGGTTTGAAACTTCACGAACTAACTTCTTCTGTTATCAACTTAATTCTTTAAATCTTAATCCAATAGATTACATCACTAAATTTTTAAAATATAAATCTTTCAACTTCTTTAACAATTAGCAAAACTTGGTTTGAAATTTCATGAACTAACTTCTTCTGTTATCAACTTAATTCTTTAAATCTTAATCCAATAGATTACATCACTAAATTTTTAAAATATGAATCTTTCAACTTCTTTAACAATTAGCAAAACTTGGTTTGAAATTTCACGAACTAACTTCTTCTGTTATCAACTTAATTCTTTAAATCTTAATCCAATAGATTACATCACTAAATTTCTAAAATATGAATCTTTCAACTTGTTTAACAATTAGCAAAACTTGGTTTGAAATTTCACGAACTAACACCAGCGGACGAAACCGCCCGTCACCGTCAATCGTTAAAACCAAAAAACTTTAATTGGGGATGCGCCCGCCGTGTTCAATCGTTAACTTTGAACTTTTTATTAAAAATTGTAGACTCGCCCGCCGCTTACGGTAGTTCAAACAGCACTCTTTAAAATACCGCCCGCTCGCGCTCGTGGTTTAGACAACACTCTTCTTACTCAACTTTTCACCCGCCGGTGGTGGTATCGAAAATTGTCCGCCGGCTGGGAAAAACGCGCCCTTGAACTTTTTCCCACCTGCGCAACTTGCTTACCGCGCGTTTCTCACGCGGCGCATTGCAAATTTCGCTAGATCGGGTGGGCAAAGTTACGTTTTCCCAGATTAAGGTGAAAAGCTAGCCCCTAAGAGATTTTACCAAACGTGGGAATCGTTGAGGGTTTTTGCTTTATGCAATCTCGCATATTTCGTGGACATGTGTGAAACATCTTTCCACATTAAAAAGTTGTTCTTGCACTTCTCCCAACGTAACCCGATACCTTTGCTGATAAGGTATTGGGTTTTCGTTCGGTACTAGTGCTGGCGAGTTTCAAGGCATTTGTTTTGTTTAGGGTTTTTTTTTTTTTGAATTATTTTATGTAACACTTGAAGTCTATAAACAGTACGTGAATATTGATGTTGAACTCCCATGATTTTTTCAAAATTCTTCTTAGAGTGGAAATATGGTTTGTAGTGGACCTACCTGGTCGAAAGCCACATTGATAACTACCTATTATGCCTTCTGTGATGGGTAGAAGTTTTTTGTATAAAATAGTGGACAGTACTTTATACGCTGAGTTGAGGAGGGTAATACACCTATAGTTCTCACAAACGAGTTGATCTCCTTTTTTATGCAGGGGGCATATCACAGCTTCCGTCCATTCAAGTGGGATCTTTTTCTGACGCCAGATCGATTCTATAAGTTTATGTAATGCATTCCTTAATTCTTGGCCCCCATATTTCCACATCTCAATTGCTATGCTATCTTTTCCTGGGGCTTTATTGTTTTTGAGATTCGTCATACCTTCTTGTACGTCGTCCATTGTAGGGACATCACTTTCATTAGCAGCACCAGTATCACTATCATTATTGGTTGGTGCGTTTCTATTTGTTTGATTCACATCACTTTCACTCTCATTTTCGTCGCCTCTATTCAGTAGCTCATTAAAATACTCCCCCCATCTTTCTAAAACCTCTTGTTTTTGGCTCAGGATATTACCGTTTTTGTCCTTACACATCGATACTCTGGGTTTAAACTCTTTACGTTGCTTGTTCGCTTTCTCATATAACTTCCTCACTTCGTTATTATTCCCGAGTTCGTTTATCTCTACAAATTGTTCCTCCAGCCACGTCTTCTTTTTTCTTTTGTGCGTACGTTTTTCTAGTCGTCGTTTTTCCTTATAGATCGCTACGGAATTTCTAGTTCTATATCTTTGCAGCATATTAGTATATGCTTCATTCTTATCTTTAGTTACTCTAGCGCACTCTTCGTCGAACCAGTCTTGACGTCTTGCTCGTCTTTCATAGCCTAGCTTGGTTGCAGCGGCTTCCTTTATTATGGTACTTAGTTTTGCCCATTCCTCATCAATATTGGCATCGATACTTGTAGCTTCGTTATTCGATGCACCGAACCTTCTATTTAGCTCTGCTACATATTCTTCCCTAATTTGTTCTTCGTTGAGGGCCGCGGTATTATATTTTCGCTCGCTTTGTTGTACCCTTCCTCCTGTCCTAACGCACGAAATCCTATCTCTTATCTTAGCACCCACCAGAAAATGGTCTGAGTCTACGTTTGCTCCACGGTACGTTCTAACATCTATTACGCTGGAGCTGTACCTTGTACTAATAAGTATATGGTCTATAGCATTTACCGTCTCCTCATTAGGGATTTCCAGGTTACTCTATGTATTCTTCTGTGTTCGAATTTCGTGCTAGCCACTATCATGTTAGCTCCAGCAGCGAAGTCCACCAGTCTACGACCATTATCATTGCACTCAGGATGTATACTGTGCTTTCCAATGGTTGGGTAATAGATTCGTTCCTGCCCTACTTTTGCGTTAGCGTCTCCTATAATTACTTTTACATCATACCTGGGACATTTTCTGAGATTTCTCTCAAGGTTCTCATAGAAGGCCTCCTTTTCTTCATCAGACTTATCTTCGGTTGGAGCATGTATATTAATGAGGGAGAAATTGTGGAATTTGCCTTTAATTCGAATTTTGCACATTCTTTCGCTTATTGCTTCGAATCCTATTACAGCGTGTTTTAAGCTTTTTCTAACGATAAATGCCGTATCTAGAGTGTGCTCTTTATCTCTGCAGCTGTAGTATATTGTGTAATTCCTTTTCTCCATTATGCCTTTCCCCAACCATCTGACTTCTTGAATCGCCGTTATATCGGCCTTGCATTTTTCAAGCTGGTCCAATAGTATTCTTAACTTACCAGGTTGGTAAAGAGTTCGCACGTTCCATGTAAATATTCCGAAATCATTGTCCTTTTTCCGTTTGCCAGTTCGTCGTTGAGTTATCCGTCCGGTCCGAGGCTCTTTTTTTTTTTTTTTTTTTTTATGTGACAGACTAGAGGCTTAGGGAAAGTCCCTTTGTACTCTCGACAATCTATTTTATTCGTATAGAGTGCAATGTCGAACAGCAGCTCTAGCCGGAAGATAGACAGAAGAGAAGGAAGTAACTGTCACAACCTAGCCGCGATATTTGATTCCACCTACTCACAACCATTACGCGACTCTGACATCGGGGCGTCGAGAACAACTCGCTGGAGTGCTATGCCTCCTGAAACGAGTTGAATCTCATCAACCAACCGATGGCATGCGCTTGGTGGAGCGGGGAAGGACTAGGGAAGGCTATGACAGGGGAATCAGGAATGTAAAGAGGGAAGAAGAAAGAAGGAAAGTTAGGTGGGAAAGGCGAAGGACCGTGGCACCACCGGGATTCGAACCCGGGACCTCTGGGGATAGCAGTCAGGCGCCTTACCTCTAGACTACCGTGGCCCTGCTGTCGGGTTTATAGCAATTGATATTGCCAGAGAGGATTGCTAGTCCTTCGCTGGTAGGCGGGATTATAGCGTCCCACACTCGCTACTACCGTCGTTGGTTGGTTATCCAGTGGGCACCACGTGGAGGTGACGGTTCGATTTTACCCACCCGTTTTCATAAAAAAAATTTTAAAAACCGACTTCAGAAAAAAACCCGCGATGCACAAAAAAGGATGAAATAATTGTTTGTAATTCTTAACAACATCAATCCAATAAGAATGGATCTAGAAAGAAGAATCACTTTTGAAGACGGTGCTAACACATGTGGGTGATATATTAAGGGCATAAGCCTAACAAAGAAATGTAAACAATTGCCGAAGCAAGAGTTAGTGCAATCAAAGTCAACTACTACCTGGCACCGTCTTCAAAAGTGATTCTTCTTTCTAGATCCATTCTTATTGGATTGATGTTGTTAAGAATTACAAACAATTATTTCATCCTTTTTTGTGCATCGCGGGTTTTTTTCTGAAGTCGGTTTTTAAAATTTTTTTTTATTTCGTGCTTTTTAGTCCATTCATTTTTTAATATTGCCTGTCATTGCAAGGAGCCTACGTTTTTACGACGCCACATAGCGAAGTGTATTCTACTTGTCACACCTTTTCATTTGATACCCATGTCTGGGGTCGGGGAGCGCAATTGCAAAATTTGATTGCAGATGTATTGTCATGCGAACTATACGTATGTGCAAAATTTGCAGTTGATCGGTTATATGGAACTGGGTCAAAATCAAGTTGCAAGATTTGTTTACACTATACACATATACAGATCAAGATAATATAAGGCATATAAAAAGTTAAGTTGCCATTGATATCGGGGAAATTAAATGTAAACAATAAACTTCTTTGATTCTTCATCCACGTCATGGTATATTTATTTATTCGATATAAACAATAGTTTTTTGAGCTGCAAATTTCGCCATAATTTCGTTCTTATCGGCTTTTGTTCTGGAAGCAAATTTACAGACACATTCACGTCGAAAACTTGTTTAATATGGAACAAAATTCCCCGAAGGAAATTAAAAAATAATTATTTTGTCGATATATAGAAAAAAAGCACCGCGAGCCCTTGGGATCGAACTCGCACCCCACAGATCCCACAGACAAGAATACTTATCTCTAGCCTTTTGCGCTATGTCAAGTACTATCGGCCGCTGACCAATATGTTAATAAATCATTTCAGAAAAAAGAAAAAAATCGGCTGCCCCGACCGGAATCGAACCTGCAACGCTGAATCGAGGATCCGACGCTCTACCCACTCCGCCATCGGCCTGCTTGCAGATTTACAACAATAAAGTAGTTTGTTCGGTGCCCATGAAAAGTTTAGGTTGAACTTTAACAGGTTGAATTTTAACAGTTTTTTCTGCCTAACTTCGAACTCCGTTATCAGAATTTAGAAAAATTTTAACGGGACCACCGTGGGAAGCTCCCCCTTCAAATGAACCAAAAAAAAGCAAAAAAGTTATTGGGTTACAAAGTTATGCGTGAACAGGACCACAAAATACCTACACGTCGAATTGAGTAACCTCCTCTTTTTTTGAAGTCGGTTAAAAAGACGAACTTAAAAAGGGAAGTTTGCATGCCCCTTATACCGGACCGTTCGAGGTATTGGAACGAAATGATAAATGTTTCTTAGTAAAAAAAATTTGTTGTCTGTAAAGAGGGTTTACGGACGATAGTTTAACGTGACAACGTCATGAGAAAACATTGATGAAATGATTGCATACTTTTATGAATAAAATTGAATCATTTATATTAAACTAGCAAAAACCCGCGTACGTTGCAACGCCTTTCAATAAAATAAGATTATGAGGACACAGTCTGCGATAGGAAAAAGCTATAGTGAAAAAAGAACAAATCTGGGAAAATTGATTTCGGGAGATGACCGCCATGGACCAAATGATATATTGAGTATACTATATTGCCTATGGTGTTCTACTTATCATACTCTTTCATTTGATACCCATGTCGAAGGGGTTGTGAAGAAAATATTAATCCGCACTCTTGAGATGGCCGCTATGGACCAAACGATATATTGAGTATACTATATTGCATATGGTGTTCTACTTATCATACTCTCTCATTTGATACCCATCTCGAAGGGGTTGTGAAGAAAATGGTAATCCGCCCTCTTGAGATGGCCGCTATGGACCAAACGATATATTGAGTATACTATATTGCTTATATTGTTCTACTTATCATACTCTTTCATTTGATACCCATCTAGAAGGAGTTGTGAAGAAAATGGTAAACCGCCCTTTTGAGATGGCCGCCATGGACCAAATTATAAATTGAGTATACTATATTGCTTATGGTGTTCTACTTTTCATAGCCTTTCATTTGATACCCATGTCTCGGGTGTTGTGAAGAAAATCGCAATCCGCCCTCTTGAGATGGCCGCCATGAATCTAAAGACATAGTCTATGGCATTCTTCTTATAATGCCCTTTCATTTGATACCAATGTCGAGGGGGTAGTGAAGAAAATGATCATCCTCCCTCTTGAGATGACCGCCATGGACCAAACGATATATTGAGTATACTATATTGCTTATGGTGTTCTACTTATCATACCCTTTCATTTGAAATCCATATCGAGAGGTGTGAAGATAATGGTAATCCAACCTCTGGAGATGGCCGCTATGGACCAAACGATATATATTGAGTATACTATATTGCTTATGTGTTCTACTTATCATACTCTCTCATTTGATACCCATCTCGAAGGGGTTGTGAAGAAAATGGTAATCCGCCCGCTTGAGATGATCGCCATGGACCAAACGATATATTGAGTATACTTTATTGCCTATGGTGTTCTACTTATCATACTCTTTCATTCGATATCCATGTCGAAGGTGTTGTGAAGAAAATGGTAATCCGCATTCTTGAGGTGGCCGCTATGGACCAAGCGACATATTGAGTATACTATATTGCTTATATTGTTCTACTTATCATACTCTTTCATTGGATACCCATTTCGAATGGGTTGTGAAGAAAATGGTCATCTGCTCTCTTGTGATGACTGCCATGGACCAAACGATATATTGAGTATACTATATTGCTTTTGGTGTTCTACTTACCATAACCTTTCATTTGATATCCATGTCGAGGGGTTGTAAAGAAAATGGTAATCCGCCCTCTTGAGATGGCTGCTATGGACCAAGCGCCTGCTTTTGAAATTTTTTTGCTATAAACCTCACGGAGCCCGAGACCTTTCCAACGAATGCAAAACCGTGGAAATCGGATCGTGCGTTCTCTAATTATAGCGTCTGGAAGGAAAACCCGACTTATTTTTATATTATAGATAATAACAGTAAACGTCCCACCTTGCGACTTGTGAATGGTAATAGCACAAGCAGGAACGCAAGGAAACTGTTTTCGTTTGCATTTCACAGTTTTCGTCAGTGTAATGTTTACTATTTTCTTATACACCGGCACCCAGTTAGGAGACAGAGTGTTTGGCTTGCTTTGCTTATTGTTGACAATTTGACAATAATTTAATCTAATTAATATTGACAATTTTAATCAAATTTTTAAGATTACTACGATCAAATTTTTAAAATTACTTCGGGAGATAACGGGACATAACGGGACATAACGGGACAATGAGTCATCATTTTTCGTGCATGCAGCCGGCGTTCATCGTTTTAATAGACGTTGTCACGTCAAAAACAAGACAAAAATTGCTTAATTTCGATAGATCGACTCAGGCCCGCATTCGTCCTAAATGAAGACATGTCCACGGTCAAAAGAGTTACAAGATCCCAAAACAAAAAGAAAATTACTTTCAACATATAATTAAAAGTTTACATTTCATTAACTAATATCTAATTTTAGGCAATTATCAAGCAACATTCCACAATATATTTACACATATAAATAAGCAATTATGACATTGAATTCGATAATAAGAATACATAAATTTCTCTTGAATTAAAATAAAAAGTAATAATGGTAGCATTGTAAGCGATAGTACCAAATTAGCAATTATACACATACATAAAATTTGGAATTAGAGTAAATAAATGAATTAATAGACTAAGAGAATAGATGTATAGGTAATCATACATGTAATAATAAGTAAGAAAATTTTGTACACGTGCACTACATTTACATGCATTGAACTTGTATATAGTAATAAGTAATACAAATAATACGTCGCCAGCTTTTCAGTGAGGGGGAGTGATGTGGCGGATGTAATCGCCACTTTAATCTACAACAAACGGATGCAACCGTCGCAAACAAATATCCCTAAAAGGCGGCTAAAATCACGCCGTAGGAAGCAGAAAGGTCCCGCCAAGAAGCTCCCTGCACCAGTACTGATCGAAGACTCAGAAAGACTACACGTTGATAATAAACTTCATTAAATAAAATCAATTAGTTTTTCAATTAGAATTTCCCCAGCGGTTTTATAATGTCGTGGTAGCAAGTGTGCTAAGTAGCAACCTGCTACCCGACAACGCTTATGTCCCCAATTCCTGAAGTTAGACGTGAGAGCTAAAATAAAAGTGGCCAAGGCTAAAAAATATTGCCTCAACTGTCTAGGTAAATACCATGCTTTAAGCAAATGCCTAAGCAAAAACAGGTGCAATGTATGTAAACAAAAACATCATACATTACTACATTTATCAGGAAGTAAATCTCAAAATGTACCAGGAAATCAAAGTCACGTAGGTAATGACTCCAGATCTATCCGAGCATCACCTCCCATCCATGACACCAACAACCACACGGATGCAGCAACTCCCAATATACTTACACATTTTATTAATGAAAGAAGGCAAGTACTACTAGCTACAGCCATTGTTTTCATCAAAACAAAACAAGGACTTCAGAGTGTGCGAGCTCTGATAGATCCCGGATCGCAAGCCACCTTTATCACAAAAGCCGTTCTACAACGCTTGAAAATTAAAACGACGTCGACAACCGTCAGAATGTTTGGTCTTATGAACACTGAAACTGCCAATTCCCAAAAAATGGCGAAATTTATTATTCAGGATACAAATGCGAATAATAACATCGAAATCAACGCAATAGCTTTGGATCAACTCACCGAGCTCTTGCCATCGACAAAGATCAAACCACATAAATGGGATCATCTCCAGGAATAGAAATTAGCCGATCCTGCATTCAACACGCCGGGAAAAATCGACTTGCTCATAGGAGCAGATATCTATCCCTCGATCCTACTCGATGGATTAAAACTTGGACCTAATGGTTCACCTGCAGCTCAAAATACCATTTTCGGGTGGATATAAACAGGTCCAACGGGTAATCAGAACGCGACCAAAAAGGTTGAGATAGTATCATATGTCAACACTGTAGATGACTGTCTATTTGATATAAAGAAATTCTGGGAAATCGAAGAATGTTCATTGCCTAAAGTCGATACTCCTGAAGACACCTTCTGTAAAAGCTATTTCGCAAAAACTCATTACCGAAAGTCGAATGGTTCCTATGTAGTTCGTTTACCATTTAAGGCTCTTTTTGAGAAAAATCAAGTGATGCTTGGCGCATCCCGTTACAAAATTACAACGAAGTGGTAAAGGAATATTTAACTCTGAATCAAATGGAAGAAATCACTGCAAATGAACCCGAGGGGAACCTTGGAAAGGGAATTATCTACCACATCATGCGGTTTTCAAGGAGGCCAGCACCACTACAAAGTTGAGGGCGGTCTTCGGCGCTTCTTGTAAAACAGGATCAGGCATATCCCTTAATGAATCCCTACTAACGGGCCCAGCTTTACAGCAAGATATCACCACTCTTCTATTGAATTGGAGATTTCACAGGTATGTTTTTTCTGCGGACATTGAGAAAATGTACCGACAGATTTGGATACATCCCGATGATGTGGATTATCAACGCATATTATGGCGGCCCACACCAAAACACGCTATCAAAGACTATCGTCTTTTGACCGTCACTTTTGGAGTTTCGTGTGCACCATACCTCGCCATCCGAACGCTACATCAATTAGCGACATTTCCTAATGCTTCTGAGTGTTTACAAAATGATTATGTCGACGATGTACTTGCCGGTAGAGACACGATAGAGGAAGTAAATCTACTGAAACATGAACTAAAAGCACTTTTGAATAAAGGGAAATTTCCCCTGAGAAAATTTTCAGCTAACCACCAGGACATATTAACAGATTTACCCAAGGATGAAATATCCACAGAAGCACTCTTGCAACTACAAGAAGATCCCACTATAAAGGCGCTTGGCCTATCTTGGCATCCACAAGATGATGTTTTTCGCTATAAGCTGAACATAAATTTGGCGGGGCCTCTTACAAAACGACAAATTTTATCAAAAAATTGCTAAACTATTCGATCCTCTCGGCTGGTTGAGCCCTGTTATTATCTCGGGAAAAATTTTAATACAAAAACTATGGTTGGCCAAGGTAGATTGGGACGCAAATATTCCCGACACCCACAAACAAGAATGGCACAACTTTACAGATACACTACAAATAATTGAAAGCATCGAAATACCTAGGTGGATTAATTATCTGGCTTCCGCAAAAATCGAATTCCATGGGTTTTGTGACAGTTCCGAACGAGCTTACGCTGCTGTAATATACGCAAGAGTTCAGCAAAGCGACGAGGCAATCAGTACTCATCTGCTTTTATCAAAAACTAGAGTCGCTCCAATAAAAACCTTGTCACTCCCACGTTTAGAATTATGTGGGGCTCACCTACTATCCAAGCTGGTTAAAAATTTGTTGTCTGTAAAGAGGGTTTACGGACGTTAGTTTAACGTGACAACGTCATGAGAAAACATTGATGAAATGATTGCATACTTTTATGAATAAACTTGAATCATTTATATTAAACTAGCAAAAACCCGCGTGCGTTGCAACGCCTTTCAATAAAATAAGATTATGAGGACACAGTCTGCGATAGGAAAAAGCTATAGTGAAAAAAGAACAAATCTGGGAAAATTGATTTCGGGAGATGACCGCCATGGACCAAATGATATATTGAGTATACTATATTGCCTATGGTGTTCTACTTATCATACTCTTTCATTTGATACCCATGTCGAAGGGGTTGTGAAGAAAATATTAATCCGCACTCTTGAGATGGCCGCTATGGACCAAACGATATATTGAGTATACTATATTGCATATGGTGTTCTACTTATCATACTCTCTCATTTGATACCCATCTAGAAGGAGTTGTGAAGAAAATGGTAAACCGCCCTTTTGAGATGGCCGCCATGGACCAAATTATAAATTGAGTATACTATATTGCTTATGGTGTTCTACTTTTCATAGCCTTTCATTTGATACCCATGTCTCGGGTGTTGTGAAGAAAATCGCAATCCGCCCTCTTGAGATGGCCGCCATGAATCTAAAGACATGGTCTATGGCATTCTTCTTATAATGCCCTTTCATTTGATACCAATGTCGAGGGGGGAGGGAAGAAAATGATCATCCTCCCTCTTGAGATGACCGCCATGGACCAAACGATATATTGAGTATACTATATTGCTTATGGTGTTCTACTTATCATACCCTTTCATTTGAAATCCATATCGAGAGGTGTGAAAATATCGGTAATCCAACCTCTGGAGATGGCCGCTATGGACCAAACGATATATATTGAGTATACTATATTGCTTATGTGTTCTACTTATCATACTCTCTCATTTGATACCCATCTCGAAGGGGTTGTGAAGAAAATGGTAATCCGCCCGCTTGAGATGATCGCCATGGACCAAACGATATATTGAGTATACTTTATTGCCTATGGTGTTCTACTTATCATACTCTTTCATTCGATATCCATGTCGAAGGTGTTGTGAAGAAAATGGTAATCCGCATTCTGGAGGTGGCCGCTATGGACCAAGCGACATATTGAGTATACTATATTGCTTATATTGTTCTACTTATCATACTCTTTCATTGGATACCCATTTCGAATGGGTTGTGAAGAAAATGGTCATCTGCTCTCTTGTGATGACTGCCATGGACCAAACGATATATTGAGTATACTATATTGCTTTTGGTGTTCTACTTACCATAACCTTTCATTTGATATCCATGTCGAGGGGTTGTAAAGAAAATGGTAATCCGCCCTCTTGAGATGGCTGCTATGGACCAAGCGCCTGCTTTTGAAATTATTTTGCTATAAACCTCACGGAGCCCGAGACCTTTCCAACGAATGCAAAACCGTAGAAAATGGGATCGTGCGTTCTCTAATTATAGCGTCTGGAAGGAAAACCCAACTTATTTTTATATTATAGATAATAACAGTAAACGTCCCACCTTGCGACTTGTGAATGGTAATAGCACAAGCAGGAACGCAAGGAAACTGTTTTCGTTTGCATTTCACGGTTTTCGTCAGTGTAATGTTCACTATTTTCTTATACACCGGCACCCAGTTAGGAGACAGAGTGTTTGGCTTGCTTTGCTTATTGGTGACAATTTGACAATAATTTAATCTAATTAATATTGACAATTTTAATCAAATTTTTAAGATTACTACGATCAATTTTTTAAAATTACTTCGGGAGATAACGGGACATAACGGGACATAACGGGACAATGAGTCATCATTTTTCGTGCATGCAGCCGGCGTTCATCGTTTTAATAGACGTTGTCACGTCAAAAAACTTCGAGACAATTTACGAAGAACCGCCCCAGTTTATCTATGGACAGACTCCACTATTGTCCTCACGTGGCTGACCAATCATCCAAACCGGTGGAAGACATTCGTTGCCAACCGGATCTCGGATATCCACAATAACTTTGCAGAAAATATTTGGCGACATGTTAGATCCGTACATAACCCCGCTGACCTAGCATCACGAGGAGCCACTAAAGCAGATCTGATCTCCCGATCTCTTTGGTGGGAAGGGCCAGAATGGCTTCGGGAACCTGAAACAGAGTGGCCCCAAATATCTCACCTCGAACCATCAAAAGCCGCCGAAGAAGAAATGAAAAGAGTTAAAACTTTTCAGGTTAACGTGGAAACTGAAAACATAATAGATCGATTTTCTAATTTTACCAGAGCATGTCGCGTAATAGCCTACTGTCGGCGATTCTGGAAGAAGAATCGCTCCCCTTGTCTCACTACAGAAGAAATTCAGGAGGCCAAATTAACCCTGATCAGGCTGAGTCAATTGCAGCATTATCCTGACGAAATAATAAGTCTGCGGAAAGGAGAAAACATCAACAAGAGAAGTAGCTTACTTTTACTCAATCCATTTCTAGACGAGCAAGATGTATTACGGGTCGGAGGGGGTTTAGAGCATGCAAACCTACCCTTCGAAGAAAAGCATCCAATCATCTTGGCTTGTTCCTCAAGGCTCGCAGTCTTACTTATCAGACATATCCATCAAGTTACCATGCACGGCGGCCCGAATCTCACACTTACGACTCTGAGGAAAACTTACTGGATACCTAAAGCAAAATCCGTCATTAGAAGCCAGTGGCATCAGTGCGTCATTTGCTCGCGATGGAGACAGCAGCCAACAACGCAAATAATGGGCAATTTACCTAAATTACGAACTGAGTTAACGAGACCCTTCGCTACAGTCGGCATCGATTTCGCTGGACCCATTAACATAAAATTAAGTAAGCTGCGAAACTCAAAGACAGCCAAAGCGTATATAGCAGTTTTTGTGTGTTTCGCTACAAGAGCTCTACACATAGAAGCGGTATCGGATCTGACATCCGAAGCATTTGTCGCCGCACTGAGAAGGTTTTTCTCTAGACGAGGTGTTTCAAGAGACATTTACACTGATAATGGAACCAACTTTGTAGGCGCTTCCAGATAATTGGATAAAGAAATAGAAGGTGCCTTGAAAAACAACATCCCAATAGCTGCAGAAAAGTATGCAAATCATAAGGTTAACTGGTATTTTATCCCACCAGCAGCCCCGCGTAAAATCTATCAAATACCACATACGCAGATTGATTGGACAAAGTTTATTAACGTTTGAGGAACTAATGACGACTCTCACCCAGATCGAGGCAGTTCTTAACTCCCGTCCATTGTGTCCACTTTCTGAGAATCCGGAAGACCTTACGTGTTTAACACCAGCTCATTTTCTTATCGGCATCAATACCTGAAACGGATTGGAACTCTTATCAGCAGTCTCACCTATCCAGATGGCAGTATCTACAAAAACTAAAATATGATTTTTGGAATCGTTGGCAGGCGGAATATCTTCATCGTTTACAACAACGACCCAAATGGAAGATTGAAGAGCCGTCGATAAGAGTTGGCACGCTAGTGCTACTTAAGGAAGAAAACTTGCCTCCTTCAGCTTGGAAACTAGCGCGAGTAATAGAATTGCATAGCGGAAGAGATGGTAAAGTACGAGTAGTTACGGTAAAAACCTCAACTAATCAACTGAAAAGAGCCATATCGAAGATATGCTGTCTGCCTTTTAAAAATTAAGTAGCACTAATAAATCAATTTATTAGGTTAAGATGTAAATATACATATATTATATATACATATATACAACTTCACACTAATTTAGGAAAACATCTCTTTCTCGCAGATCAAAGAAAACTCAGAGATTGTAAAATGTGGAAAATCGTCATTATAATTAGTTTGATTGGCAATGTTAGCTCTTTAATTGCTTACGACTGTGGTCATGAGCAAATAAATAAAACAGTGATTTCTTTATTAAATGTCGAACCATGCAATATTGAAAATCCGACTACTAAATACGAGGAGGAGGATATACAGCTCTTAGAACTAAATGAAGTGACCTCTGTCCATATATACCAATGTAAAACTAATGTTTTGCAATCGGTGTATAATTGTGGTATGTTCAGTTACCTTTCTGTGGTCCCGGGAGGGTTAAGTACCTTCATAATGGAAATATCTAAAGAAACCTGAATTAAAATACATCAATTTGGTACGTTAGAACTGCAATATATCCGGGTTATAGCAGGTATCAAGACCAATTCATCCACATGATTCACCGAAGTTATTGCTGGAACAGTTGACCCCAAAGGCAATTGCCAAGGCACAACATACACCTATGGACGAACGTCGTGGAACGACGTTATAGTCATTCACGCCATGGAAGTGACCATAATGGACTACAACGGTAGTGCGCACTTGAATAATGACGAAATCATACTTCGTAACAATTTAGTATGTTCTTATATCAAGGGCAGGTGTATCGACCCTGAGTACGGTATCAGTTTTTGGAATTTACTTACAGATGTAGGATGTGAAGCTGTGGGTTATAATGTACTCTATCAAGGAAATGCTACCAAAGCACAAAGCTTGGATGTATATAGAAAAGAAACTCACGCCATATACACAGTAAGCGTTGGAGAAGTCATTTTTTCACTAGAGACAGTAAAATCAATCTCGGTATGCCACTATGACGGATATCAAACGGAGCATCCTCGTTTAGTCATTGTGAAGAAGTCACGACATGGTTACCCATTTATTAAGAAGCCAATGGACACAAAAGGGTTGGACTTGATCACTTATATCAATGCCAAATTTGTTTATGTAGAACGTCACATAAAGGCGCAACTGCAGACGCTCTACCTTAATCTCCTGAAAAGGAAATGTGAACTTGAAAGAGAGGTCTTAAAAACCCAGCTAGTCGCAGCCCATCAACATCCCACAGAAATTGCTGTCATGAGAATGAAAGAGCCAGGGTATACCGCCATATCAAGAGGAGAAGTCCTCTAACTCATCAAATGTCAAGCAGTCGAAGTTATAATCCGAAAAACCGAACGGTGTTTTAGCGAGCTCCTCGTCACATCTCAAAATCGAAGCTTCTTCATCACACCGATAACACATCTGCTCCAAGAATTTGGTACGGAGATTCCTTGCTCGTCGACCCTTACCTCAACTTATTTTCTACACAGAACCTGGTATGGATTTTCGCCACAAATCCATCGCTTAGAGTCACCCGAGTCACTAAAACCATCAGTAGATATACTGTGGAAATATAATGATCCTCATGAATTGATTAAATCTGGTATATACTCTTATGAAAGTGTCGTTTCCAAGGCTTTAGTCGGACAAGACGTAGATCAACAGGATATCAACATTCTACACCTCTTCTCGAATCATCATTTTACTCAAATATCGGAATATCTGTTTCCTACCTGGTCTATATTCTCAACTTTAGGTCAAGTATCTGCTGGATTCATTGGGTTGTGGCTCAGAATACGCCTAGTTAAATACCTCATAGGGGTAGTTATCAACGCCAAGCTCATCTCTACACTCCGAGGAAAAAGCTGGTGGTACTCGCAGCAACGTGTAACAACGTGATTTCCTGCGATGGGGTTTGTGGATGCATTTTTCATGCTTCCTGCCTCAATGCTAAAGTCAGTAGCAAATCTTCGGCCCGTAGAGGGTCTACTTGTGGGGAGTGCTCTGACATCAAACCCTGCCATGTTTTAAGGCTGATGAAAGACATCTCTGACGTTTTTCTCGTTGGTCATGAGAAAGTCATGGATCGTCTTAGCTCCTTCTCAGGTAGCATCTCGCATTTCCAGATGTTAGCTGACGATATCCAATCCATCAATGTCCGGCTTGATACGTTGTCTGACACTCTAGTTTCTGTTGTGACTAATTCGGGTTCCCTGGTTGAAAAATTCCAGGAACTTTCTTCCCGAGTTGCAACTACGTTAGAGTCGTTAGACGACATACATTCGGCGATACTTAATCCGGTCGCCACTTCTTCCTCCTGCACTTTTAACCCCGCCGCTTCAATTCATCCGTTATTGGATGATATCAAAAGGAATACCAAGCGTGTTCGGGCTGATGTTGAGTCGCTGTCATCTGCAGTGGTGAAAAATCACAATGCCCTGACCTCTCTGTCTTTAAGATTGGAGAGCGTCTATGATAAGAAGAACTCCTCCTCTGCGGCAGCTGCATCTGTTGGCGCCCTGCCTGCTGGAGAGAACCTTCTGTCTTCAGCCTGCTCCACGGCTGCTTCTCTTTCGGAGAATGCTGTCTTGCAACAGGTAGTCAACAATCCCATCGTGCCTAGTAGTATTTATTTATTTTATTTATTAATGAAAGAAAAAAGTACACAAGATTTACATCTTATTTAGTACTGTAACACCGGAAAATATTATAAAAATTATTAAAATTAGAATTAATGACAAAATTAAAATTAAACTTAAAATTAAAATTCAAATTAGTTTTCAAATTGAAGAAATAAATAAAAGAAAATGAAAATGAAAATAGAATAGAATAGAATACAATAAACTAGAATAGAAATTAATTTAATTCAATTTAGTTATTAACTAATTCTTAGCCGGTAAAATGAATCCGAAGCCGAGAAGATGAAAGCTGATGATGAGCAGCAAGCAAGCGATAAATACAATTTTATGCGTTCCGTGTTCCAAGGTATGCGATCACTCTGCTCCTGAAAGCGCCGAGGGAGCTGATACTTTGCAGATGGAATGGGAGGCTATTCCACAGTCTAACAGTATGTACAAAGAAGGAACAACTACCCAACAGGGAACAGTGTCTAGGAATACGAAATTGCATAGAACGACGAGTACGAAGAGGAACAAGACTATCAGTAAGATATGAGGGGGCAGAGGAATTAACGATTTTATGCAATAAGCATAGGCCATGAACGTCACGATATGTAAGGAGGTTACAAGGTAGCAAGGATGGACGAAGACCAGAAACATGTGCAAATCGATTAAGGCCAAAAATGAACCTTAAACAATCATTGAAGGCAACATTCAATCTATGTTTACATGTGGAGTCAAGGCATATATAAACAGTGGAACCATATAGAAAATGAGGAAGTATAAGGGATTTTACTAGCGCAAGACGAGTATCACGGGATAATAAGCTACCATAGAGACGTAGGCGACGTAAACAAGTATAGATTTTTTTCAAAGTAAGCGACACATGATCACAACAGGACAAAGTAGAGTTAACCAATACTCCAAGATTCTTAGAAGACGAGACCATTTTCAGCGGAACATTGTCAAGCTTTAACGGGGGGATGCTGGATGTATCAAGAAGACGTCTGCTAAGAATTAGTACAGATGATTTTTTAGGATTTAACTTCAAGAAGTTATTTTCACACCATAGGGACAAGGATATCAGATCGTTATTTAAGGCCTCAATAAGGCGATGGATATCTTTAGGAGTACAGAAATTATATAATTGGAGGTCATCCGCATAGCTATGGTGACGAGCAAAGGATAGACAATTAGGTAAATCATTAACATATAGACAGAACAACAGTGGCCCAAGAACAGAGCCTTGAGGAACACCTGAGAGTACAGGGATAAAGGAGGAAATTTTTTTGTTATATTTTACGCATTGGTACCTATTAAATAGGAAAGAGGCAAGGAGGTGAGTCGCAGAGGACGAGAGGCCAAAATTGGAGGACAATTTATTAAGAAGAACGCTATGGCAAACCGTGTTGAAAGCACGTGAGAGATCTAGAAGAATCAATACACCCAACTCATTTCTATCACATGCCATTCGTAAGTCCGTCAAGACCTTTAGCAGCGCAGTTTCACAACTATGGAACTTCCTGAACCCAGATTGCAACGGATTCAATAGATTTTCATGGGTAAGATAGGATTGCAACTGGACAGATAAGATTTTCTCAAGTGCTTTGGACAGAAATGGTAAAATGCTAATCGGGCGTAAATCCCCCACATCAACAGGACAAGGGACTTTAGGAATAGGAGTAATAACAGCCTTTTTCCATAACGATGGAAATGTAGATTGCAATATACACGAATTAAAGATATGTGTTAAAACCGGTAAAATTAGAGGAGCAATGATTTTAACGAAATAAGAAGGGATATTATCGATTCCAGTTGCATTGGATTTAATGGACATAATGGCACAGTGTGTTTCGCGTTCATCTACACACCTGAAGCTAAACCCATCCACGGACAGAGAGGATAAATGAACTGGCGGTAGGTTATCCGGAAGAGGCTCCACAAATGAACGGTTTAGAACACAGGGATCGAGGTCTACTTCTGCACTATCTCTACCACAAACACCCAACGATCGTAAGTTCTTCCACAGCAACTTAGAAGGGAGAGAAGTGTTTAATTTTTGTTCAAAGAACTGTCTTTTGGCACTTCTAATCTTGTGATTAACAAGATTGCGGACTCTAGTATACTGCTGTCGACTTTCTGTTGTCTTCAGACGGCGGTATCGTTGATACAAATATTCCCTTTCAGAAATCAGACGTTTAATTTCAATGGTAAACCATGAACTTGAATCGGGATTACGTTTAGTGCGCCTGGATTTGAGAGGGACAGTTTCTTGCAGTACTGTAGTTAAAAAAGAGTTAAGAAGTCCAACTTTGTCATTCACATCAGTAGCGTTATAGATAACGGACCAAGGTGTTGAGAGACACTTCTGCCTCAAATTATCAACGTTTAGATTTTTGAAGTCTCTGTAGTAGTAGTATGAAGGCGCGTCGTAAAAGTCGCAGGAGTAATCGAAATCTCCAAGCCACCATTGGTGACGCTAACTCTTTGAACTCCTTGCCCCGTGCTCCAGGGTCGGAGTCGACCTCTGGGTCGGTCTCGGTATCAACCACTCCGCCGCTCATAGTGGTCAATCCTCCGGTCACTGAAGTTACTGCTCCCCTAGAGCATCGCACCCCTTTGGTTACGATACCGAGACCCTTAAATATCTTCATCTCGAGATTTTCTCCTGAAACTGGGACAGAAACTTTCTGTGATTACTTAAGGACAAAATCTATAGACCCAGGAACCGTTTCTTGTAGAAAAGTCAGCAAGGCTTCAAAGCCTGTTGCTTCTTTTGTTTTGTCTGCCCCGCCTGTTATTGCCGAGACTCTCTTAGACCCTGGCTTCTGGCCTGCTGGTGCTCTTTCCAAGCTCTTTGTCCCGCGTTCCCGTACCCGAGCCCTTCATGCTAATGTTTCTACTCCGAGCGCTCCACTGATGTCAAAAAACTCGAGACGCTTTCCCTCTACTACCAGAACGTAAGGGGAATAAGGTCAAAAACTAACGACATCCTTCATGCATCGACGGCTAGCGGGTTCGATGTCATTGCATTCACTGAAACCTGGCTCCATGAAGGCATTCTTAATGCTGAACTCTTCGATTCCTCCTACCAAGTCTTTCGGAGGGATCGTCACACTGACTCGGAAGCTCGTGGGGGCGGCGTACTTCTTGCTTGCCGCAGTCACCTTAATTGTAACCCAATTACGCTTCCTAGTTTCTCTAACCACTTGGATATTGAGCTTGTCGCTCTCAAGATTTCCTTCTCTAAATCTAATCTATTCCTGCTGTGCTGCTATATCCAACCAGGTATGATTAGCACACTTGACGATGGAGGTAAAAGCCTCTATGATATTCTCATCTCTTGTGTTGATTATTGCCTGAGTATGATGAACACTGGGGATGAACTTCTTCTACTTGGGGACTTCAATTTACCCCATATTCAGTGGGTATTTGACGAAGTTGACGATAACTACCTCCCTGAAGGCAATATTAATTCTAAGGAATCCTGTTTTCTCAATTCCTTATTCTCACTCGGCCTGAATCAAATGAGTTGTGTGACTAATATGTTAGGGAGGCAGTTGGATCTTGTATTCTTTACTGACTCAGGAAACATGATTGTTGAACCCAGTCCAATAGTCATGACGTCCGTTGACAATTACCACCCTCCTCTCCTGCTAAATTACTGCTTCAATTCAAAGAACAATCCTTGTCCGGAGGCGGTAACTCACTCCTTCAACTTTATGAAGGCTAACTTTAATGAACTCTCATCTAAGCTTGCCTTGATCGATTTCAACAGCCTACTTTCCGCAAATGAGTTGGATGTCGATGTGGCACGGTTTTATACCGTACTATACGAAGCTATCGTTTCATGTGTACCTTTTGAGCCCCTAAAATTGCGCAGTTCTTCTCCACCTTGGTACAACAATGAACTGAAGCATTTAAGAAATCTGAAAAATAGACTCTGGAAGACCTATTTAAAGAGAAAGGACCCTCCGAGTCTTACTACATTTACCGATTGCTATAACAGATTTCGTTTTCTCTCTTCTGCTCTGTATAGTGAATATCTCAGCAGCATGAGGGACCAGGTGTATACTGATCCTAGAAACTTCTTTAAATTTGTCAACTCTTAGAAAAAAGTCGATAACTACCCAAATACTATGCAGCACACTAACTGGTCTAGTAGTGAGTCTTCCTCGATTTCCAACATGTTTGCTTCATTCTTTCATCAATCTTTCACTCCTTCCAACTTTCAGCCTAATGACAATAATTTTCGTCACATAACTCCACACCGAGAGGCTGCTAGATTATCTCTTTCAATTTCCACTGACGATATCGTGAAACATATTGATGAACTCCCTTTCGACTTCACTTCAGGCCCTGACGGTATCCCTCCTGCTGTCCTTAAATCCTGTGTGGAGGTTCTCCAGTCCCCACTGAAAACCCTTTTTCAAAAATCCTTAGATAAAGGGTATTTCCCTACTCTTTGGAAGAATTCGTTCATAATACCTATTCACAAAAGTGGTATCAAGAACGAAATATCGAATTACAGACCAATTGCTAAGCTGTCTGTCATACCAAAGCTTTTTGAGTCAATCATTCATTCTGCAATCGTGCCCATCTGCAAAAAACTTATTTCTACGAACCAACATGGTTTTCTTCCAGCCCGTTCCACTACCACGAATCTCCTTGAATTCACTTCCCATGCTGTTGAAGGCTTCATTTCCGGTTGCCAAACTGATTGTGTTTACACTGATTTCAGTAAGGCATTTGACAAGCTTTCCCACTCCATCATACTTTTCAAACTAAAAAAGTTAGGTTTCCCTGTAGCCCTTCTATTATGGTTCCAGTCCTACTTAGCTAACAGGACCTACCAAGTCCTTTTCCGTGGATCCAAATCCGCGACCATTGAGGCGTCATCCGGTGTCCCTCAAGGCAGCCATCTTGGCCCTATCCTCTTTATTCTTTCTATTGATGATATAGTTACCTTGCTAAGACACTGCAGAATTCTGATTTATGCTGATGACATCAAATTGTACCGTCACGTAAAGAGTATGGAGGACTGCAAACTTTTGCAGGTCGACCTCGACACCTTTTTCTCCTGGTGCGCTAACAACAACCTGGTTCTTAATATTAGTAAATGCGAAGTCATGACGTTTTGTAGGCGACGTGATCCTATAATTTATAACTACTCATTTTCTGGTGAGGGTGTCCCCCGTGTTAATTTTGTCAAAGATCTCGGGATTAGATTTGACACCAAGCTAGACTTCTCTACTCATATCAACTATATTTCTTCCAAGAGCAGCTTAGTCTTGGGTTTTATAAAAAGGTGGTCCAAAGAATTTAACAGCACCCTGATCACTAAACACCTCTACATTTCCCTTGTCAGACCTTTACTTGAATATGCGTCCCAGGTTTGGTCTCCTCACTATTCTTCGCATGTTGGAAAAATTGAGTCGGTTCAACGTAGGTTCGTTCGATTCGCATTGAATCACCTTCCTTGGGAAGACCCTTTAATTCTTCCACCATATGAATACCGACTTAAGTTACTCAACTTAAACTCTCTCCACAAGCGTCGTGAGGTGGCCGATGTTGTTTTCGTCCACCAGCTTCTTAATGGACGTGTCGACTCAGGTTTTCTAAGGCGCCGTGCGTCGTTTAGAGAGAGCCGATACAATCTGAGAGGACCACCGCTCTTACACATCAACTCCTCTAACACCAATTATGGCCGATTTGAGCCTGTAAATCGCATGTTCATTAATGTAAATAAAAATATTAATGTTTTTAGCGTAAGCACTAACAAAGAGCTGCTTAAAAGGAGTCTATTTGTTGTCTCATGACTGTTTATGTGTTTCGCATGCTATTTTTATTGGTACTTAATCTTTTATGTTTGCATGTCTCAGCTGAGCAACAGCAGTGGTAAATATTTCTCAGCCATGCTGGGAAGTGCACCTTCTGTATTAGAAGGGAAACTCTATATATGTATATATATACATATATATATTTATATATGTATGTGTGTATATATATATAGATTTTCATGCTTAGCTGTAAAGTGCGCCTTCTGTGCTAGAAGGGTTAACTCTTGCATGATCACACTTACCACATATCTGGTGCAAAAAGACTTGCGACAATCTCATCAAGAACCAAACATACAATTGACGTCGGTGTGCACCGAGTCATCTCAACAAGCAGCAGAGGAGACCAATGAACTTCCGACAAATGGAGTTCGAGAGTTAAGTAGCAGCACTGTGACATTAGACTCACTTCAACGCCAAACAAAAATATATCCATCACTAATTTCTAAAGCATAAACCAACTTGCATTGCATTTTTCTCCCTTTTATCCAAAAACAAACTCATCTCCATTCCATATCCTTTATCTATATTCCTAATCTGGGGCGAGTCGGAGCGCCCATCAAATAACTCCTTGCACTAGGAATCCATTGTGGTTCGGAGGAAATGCCAGCCACATAACCCCATTTAATTAGTATTTTTTATTCTCTCTTTGAAATTTCAAGGCGGCCCAAAATGTTCAACGTCCCGGTGAACAAGCCGTGGCTGCAACCATCAAATGTTCAACGTCCCAATTCAACAGTGAACAACCCGTGGCTGCAACCATCAGCAAGTACGAGGCACAATTAGGTCAACAAATTCTAGAAACAACTACGCTCAGCAGCTTGGAAATTGCGACAGGTTGTGACCGGCAATAACCCCCGGGTTCATCGTTTCAATCAGCCAGCACGCACCTACCATCGTTGGGCAGTGAGTACTACGCCGCCGCGATAGCAACACAATCTTTATCATTAAATATAAATTCGTAGATTTTGATTAAATTTGTAAATTAATTAAATTTTGTATCTTGTGATAGTGTCTGACTAACTTAAATATCTAGAATTACATTTAGAAGAAAAAGTAAATAAAGTGTTTGATTTACTTAGAAGAAAAGGTAAATAAAGTGTTTGATTTACCTAAATTTTGTATCTTGTGATTCGTCCGCGAGTGAGTGAGATAAGACAAGAGCCAGCCAGGAAGGATAAAGGGGCAAAAAACACTAAGTGAGAAGCACAAAATGGATTACAAAGATTATGTGGTAATTAGGCGGGATAGACCTAATTCCATACAAGGCGGAGGCCTACTAATATTAATAAAGACCTCCCTGAAATATAAAATCGTGTATAGCAAGAACATAGAGAGGTTTCAGGTGCTTGAAGCATGCGTTATACACATCCCTCTGTCTAGTGGCAGAAGGTTGTATATAATAGCAGCATAATCACCCCAAACTTCCCAATCCAGGCTATTTATAGAGGAATTGAACTTACTCTTTCAAACGCTTCAACTGGAGTCGGAGCAAAACTTTTACTTACTGGCCGGTGGTTTAAACGCATGCCATGCGATATGGGGAGATCAAACAGCTAACACCAGGGGTAACCAACTGAATGACTGGTTGGCCCGAAATAGAATCCAGCGGAAAGTTAACCTTCTCGCCACAGACATACCATCCTACCCAGGCGGCGGATCTTATCTGGATATATGCTTGCTAGACTCTCGAATGGGGCTGCCAGGGATAAACACATACCAGACAAACTGTTTAACGACAGTGCCATACGATAGTGACCACTACGGACTCGAAAAAATAGTACAAGTCCCTGACGATTCCGTAGAACTTCTGGAATATTGCGAAGTGCACTCTTTTGCATACCAAAAGATGCACTGGCTAAGATTCAGGAAGGCTATGGAAAGGGCAATACGGAATAACAGACTCATACCTCTAACGACAAGGAATTTAACCAACTATGAGATTGATTCATATCTCAAGGATATGGACAATCTCATCACACAGACAATGGACAAGTCTATACCAAGAACAAAGAAAAAGAACAGCACGGACTGCTACAGGAATGCAACAATCGATGCATTACAAAAATACAAAAGTCGAATGTTGACGAGACTGAAAGCCCTTCACCGCCAGCTTCGAGACCGAACGAGTCCGGAGATCGTAACTCTTAAGTCGGTTATAAAAAATCTCCAACATCTTTTAAAACAACAATATTCACATTCTGTGAATCTGTACTGGAACAACAAGATTCGTGCTATACAAACAAATAGCGCGAGCATGTTCCCACAGATAAATAAAATCTTTAAGAGTAAAACACATAACCGATTAGACAAGTTACGCATTCCTCGGACGCGGTCAAATGAGAAGCTACTGAGATCTGCTGGCATAGATCCGGAACAAATCAGTCGTATCGACGACAATTATTGTATAGAGGACGAGCAAGAGAAGGGGGATTTTGTGGGGACCTACTATCAGGGATTTTATTCGGTGAACAGCAGTGTTCGGGCGAATTTTGACCTTGGGAATAGGGCCTTACTGAACCACGAAAGATTAGCTAATGAGATTGAAACTTGGAAATCCGATAATCGATCAATCATCGAATTCAGTGAAGACTGCCCAGCGAATGACATTCCCGCGGCCCAACTAAACTCTACTTTCATTAGGAAAATCGAACTCCTGTTAATATTTCGCCATCTAAACAATAAGAAGTCGTCCGGGGTGGATGGTGTTCCGAACATCGTCTTAAAGCATTTGCCCCTGGTGGCTATAGACATATACACCATATTGTTTAACAATGCGTTAAACAATGCGTTAAACAATGCCCATTTCCCAGAACACTGGAAGATGGCAGTGGTGTACCCCATACCCAAGAAAGGTAAAGATAAA
Source organism: Thereva unica (assembly GCA_949987705.1). Taxonomy (NCBI): domain Eukaryota; kingdom Metazoa; phylum Arthropoda; class Insecta; order Diptera; family Therevidae; genus Thereva; species Thereva unica. The sequence continues at coordinate 48,670,735 of OX465282.1, read as the reverse complement.
AGTAACCCCGCAAATCTCCGTTCAATTAGTCTTCTTCCGAATATCAGTAAGGTGTTTGAAATAGTGATTAATAGTTCATTATCCAAATGGGCTGAAGAAAAAAAAAGGTAATTCCCGATAACCAATTCGGATTCCGGGCAGGGCATGACACTATTCATGCTGTGTCGAAATTGGTATCAGACATACACTGGAACTTCATGAAAGGCCAGTGTACCGGAGCATGCCTGATCGATTTTGAGAAGGCATTCGATACAGTATGGATCGAAGGCCTTCTCTACAAACTGGTCAGACTTGGCATGACCGGACCTCAGCTATACACGATTTATAATATGATTTCCAACAAGAAGTTCCTCGTTAAAAGTGGCAACTTCACATCAAGCAGGACCTTCGACATTAAAAATGGTCTGCAACAAGGGGCGGTGAACTCACCGCTCTTGTTTAATATCTTTACGAGCGACCTAACAAGTTCACTCCGCTCGGCATTAGCATACGCGGATGACTTTATTGTGTACAGGACGGGGCCGAAGATTGAAGTGATTTAGAAGCTCCTGCAACGTGACTTCGAGACAATCGAACGTTATAGTGATGATTGGAAGTTGAAAATCAATTTTAGCAAATGCGAAACGATCCTTTTCCGGACTCCTTTAAACAGAGCTTCTAGCGATGTGCGAAGGAACTGGAAACCCTCATAATTTCGAATAATGCTGGACAATCATTAGAAAAGAAATTGGAAGTGAAATATCTTGGGCTTTGGCTGGATCAATACTTATATTTCAATAAAAACATAAGTGCTGCTCTGGCCAAGGCAAACAAGGCGTTCCATATGACGAAAAGGCTTTTTTATAGCAGACACCTAAGCCCACGGGTCAAAGGGATCTGCTACCAAGCCTTGGTCAGACCAATTTTAACATATGGTTGCCCAGTATGGTTCAACATATCTCCTTTTTATATGGAAAAGCTTCGGGTTTTCGAAAGACAATGCCTAAGGGCGTGCTTAAGTTTGTATCGAACACCCGAATCTGGCTTCACTAAGTTTCACGCCAACAATGTTCTCGTTGTTTAGTTGATTCGAAGACATATTTCTAGAGCGATGGAGAGCGACAATCCTCTCATTCGGGGAGCGTTCTACTCGAACGCAAGATACCACAAAACAGCCTGTGAACGCGGCTATATTCCTCCAGAGGCATTTGTCTACCAGGGCTCTAAAAGATTGGTCCAAGATAGATCGGGAGTGCCTCTCTTCTACCACATGTTTCGCAGGGCATGTGACAAACGATACACTGTTAGCGAAGAGGATATAAATGTTCAGGATCTCTTGAGGTTCAGTTCAAAAATTTCAAAAAGAGATAAAAAAGATGCCTCCAATGCCAGCACTTGGTTCTTGTGGTTGGAGGAAGAGTAATTGTTGCGTATTCGCCTTAAAATCGCCACACATAAGTTAGTTTAGTTTTAAAGTTAGACTTAGTGATTAGCTTAGGGCTTAAATAGGATCTAGTTCTAGTTTTTACCTAGTAATACATTTAGATTTAAGTAAGTTTAGGGTAAGGGTGCGGGTATAGATGTAGATGGAAACCCGTAGCCTGGGCGGGAGTCACCCGAGAAGATTTTATCTCCGCTGCCCCCCCCCCCCAGATAGTGTTAGAATAAGATTAAGTAGATTAAGATAGTTTTAAGATTCTTTTTATATAAAATAAATATAGTACATATCTAAGTTTTTGAAGTGAAACTTCTTTACGCACGCTTGCCTTGGGAAACTTCTTTACGAACGCTTGACTTGGGGGGTAAACTGGCGAAAGTGTAACGAAAGTGTAACGAAAACGTTACGAAAATGTGTCATCGGGCAACGTATTATGTATTATGTATTATGTATTTTATGTATTTTATGTATTTTATGTATTTTATGTATTTTATGTATTTTATGTATTTTATGTATTTTATGTATTTTATGTATTTTATGTATTTTATGTATTTTATGTATTTTATGTATTTTATGTATTTTATGTATTTTATGTATTTTATGTATTTTATGTATTTTATGTATTTTATGTATTTTATGTATTTTATGTATTTTATGTATTTTATGTATTTTATGTATTTTATGTATTTTATGTATTTTATGTATTTTATGTATTTTATGTATTTTATGTATTTTATGTATTTTATGTATTTTATGTATTTTATGTATTTTATGTATTTTATGTATTTTATGTATTTTATGTATTTTATGTATTTTATGTATTTTATGTATTTTATGTATTTTATGTATTTTATGTATTTTATGTATTTTATGTATTTTATGTATTTTATGTATTTTATGTATTTTTCCATTTCCCTCGCTTTCCCTTGTTACTCTTCCGTATTTTTGCCTCACGTTTCTACAATTTACTTCAGCAAAATTTTTAAATAGGATGGCATAAAATTTAACTAATGCGTGAATTGTTAAATACTTATTAATTGTAGAGATTCACCATTACAAATAATTGGTGACATCGTGGTTGAGCATGGTAATAATCAAATGGATGTTGATGTTGGAGAACTCGCTATAGATAAAGTACAAAAACCGAAACAAATTATTGGAGTTAGGTAAATTAATTTTTATTTTACTTTTATGATTTACGGTCGAGTAGGTTCTGAAGAATTAGGAGAAAACTATCATACGTTGCCACTAATTTTAGCAGGAGATTTCAATATTAATTTCGCGTCCGAAAATGGACAACTCTTGGTAAACTTTCTACGCGATAAATTAGAACTGCAAATGAATAATAACCGTAATGAGCCAACTACAAGACATGGAACAACAATCGATGCAGTTTTTTCTAGATATCTGTCTAATTTTAATTCGAAAATATATGTATCTTATTTCTCGTACCATAAGCCTATTGTCTCGGTTTTTCCATTAACCACAGTAATTACTGATGTGTCCAATAATGAAAATAATGAATAATAATGAATAAAAATAAAAGATCTTTGCAAAAATATTTATTTACCAATGAAAACATGAAATAAATTATAATATTTGTAGGAAATCAATATATGTATATGTACATACATGTATACATATATTGTACACACACACCCATATATATATACACAGGCAGATGGAGCGAAGAAGTTTCACTTCAGTCGTGTGGTCATAAGCACTGTTATGATCCCATAACAGTATATATCATAAACAGCACAATTGGCATAAATTTCCAATTCCTCAAGTGCATTGCACTTATCAAAATTCTTTTAACGAACTTGCAAAAGTATTAGAGTCATCATAAATTCTTCAAATTTACGATGACTATGTTATTTATCCTAAACGTATTAAATTACACTTTGTCCACTTGTGCATTATCGCCGGAAACCCAAGCCACGCTTGGACTTATGATATAAATTTTTGCTGATAATGCAAAGCGTCCCGAGGGTTCGCTTTGAGCCTAATAACCAACTGAAGGCGAGTTTTGAACCAACCGCAATACAGAGCGGACGCGCCGGCCAGTATCGGGTCTTTACACTAATTAGTAATACATGTACAAGTTAATTTGATAAAATAAAGTTAATTTGATAAAATAAAGTGAAATTCTGTTAAAGTTCAGTGTTTAATCATTTTTAAATATCAGTAATTGCGTAAATAGTTCAAGCTCCCCCGTCTACACTCCTCACCAGACGGAAGGCACGGTGTAGGGACGGGTTATAACACTGGTGGCAGCGGTGGGATCGATTTGATTTGATTTATTAGTCCTGGCTACTCTATTTTGATACGGCTACTGGAGCTCACTTTGATCACCTTAATTTTTTATATATAAACAAACAGACTTCGTTACAAATTTGGCGCTGTATCGAACTTCTTTTAGGGTTTATTTTTGTCCTCCTCATCTTATGTACTCCTGCAGTTGATGTACTCCTACTAGTAGATGTCTACATTATTTTGATATGTCTGCTGAGAAGCTAAGCAGTACCTATCCAATCACGTGAGGAACAAAACACTATCATCACCACTGGAAGGATTGTTCTTGTTGTCTACCAAACGATATATACTACTATCATCAACAACAAAACACTATCATCACCACTGGAAGGATTGTTCTTGTTGTCTACCAAACGATATATACTACTATCATCAACAACAAAACACTATCATCACCACTGGAAGGATTGTTCTTGTTGTTTACTTACCAAGTAAGATGCATATATATATATATATATATATATATATATATATATATATTTTTTTTTTTTTTTTTTGTTTTTCAATTAAGTAACTAAGCAAATGAGTGAAAAATTGTGAGAAGGGTTTGTGCTCCAGAAACTAATAATCTATCTTAAATCGTGGGGAAACAAATTGTATTGGTGAAATTGTTCGATTATTAATTTAAAGAGATTTTTGTTTGCATTAAGTGAAAATCGATTTTTGGATTTGTTTCTTTTTATCGTTTATTAAATTGGTTGTTACATGGTACAATATAATCAAAAAATAGATTCAAGAATAGGTTCTGTGTTCAAATCTGCAATTTTAATGATTGAGTTTTGGAAGGATTGCCTCTCATTCGAAACGCGTGAAATCAACATTTTCCAATTTAAAGTTTTAAAGTATTCGACAAATACACTTTCGCCCTGAACAGTCGTAACAAGGGTTTACTTAATACCAAAGTTTTCTGTTGTATTGATAATAGCAGTAGCTTCTTCTCGTTGCATTATTACGCGATTGGAGTAAAATAAAATATAATAAATCTTTTTAATTATTACAAAAATTGTGTTGTGTAAAGATAGTCGCGACATCACATTTTATACATTGAATTCTTCTTCGCTCCCTCTGGACTAAAACAAAATTCTAACTAGAAGTCGTGCAAGACTGGCGTCGCAGCCAGCTTTGCCTTGTATACTTGAAGAAAGTCAAGAACCACGAGACAGAATGGAGATGCAAATTGGTCTATCCGATATTTCAAGTTTTGTCCCTGAATTTTCTGGAAATCCGTCGGAAATTACAAAATTCATTTCTTGCGGCGATATTCTGTTTTCGTACGCAAAAACCGCTAGTGAAACTAGTCTTTTCCTCAAAGTAGTGCAGACCAAACTACAGGGTCCAGCATACGAATTCACCCGATTCAAAACTTATGGAACTTGGGCTGAACTGACCAGTGACCTCAAAGCCCAGTTCAAGGAAGAAAAGTCAAGGTCCGAAGCACAAAATGAGCTTCTGGCTGCAAGACAGGCTTTCGAAGAAAGCATCAAAGAATTCGGTGACAAAATCATCAGCTTATTAACAGCACTAAACTCCGCGACTTACGTCGAAGTCGAACGAGAAGAAGTGCGTAAATTCCTGATTAAAGAGAACGATAAATTAGCTGTGCAGGTATTCGAGGACGGGTTGAGAAGCCATAGCCTCAAACTTATAGTTAAAGCTCATGGAGAAATGGATCTAAAAAAATCTATTACATATGCCATGCAACATTCAGTTCGGATGGAGCGCAACGTTCCACATTCTCAATTTGTTCCCAAACCTATTCCCCGGTCGGTTCAAATCTGTAACACATGTAACCAACGCGGTCACACGTCTGAATCATGTTATCGGAATCAAAGAAGGCAGAGCTTTGATTTTCCGCGGCCCATAAAAAGGGAAGTAAATCATGTCTCGTATGAACGAGGAAGAGACTCGTCCTATGGACAACAAATACGACAGACGGCACCGCGCAACCAACAATATTCGAATCGAGTGAATATCGACAAACAAGTCCGAAACTTCGGTAATGGGCAACGCAACCATACAGGAAGACTGAATGAAGAAAGGCAAATGCCTTTTCAAGACACGAGGAACGTTAATTACGCTTCGTTAAGTTCTGGAAACGATCCAGGCCCACCTATTCAAATTACTACCGACCCTACTACAGAATCAAGTACTACGAATAGTCCCAATTATAATACGGGAAACGCCATGAATCGAGAAGACGTAGTCGGCGGTCCTTCTCGAATAGAATTCAGAACCGACGTACACCGGCAATAACTCCTAGTAATATAGTAATAGAAGTAGACTTTAATACTGTAGGAAACCAATCAATCATAACTTTACCCATTCAGTGGCCTACAAAGAAATGTTTAACCTTTTTGATCGATACGGGATCCCAACTAAGTTTAATTAAATATGAAACTGGGATTTATCCCAGTCCCGATAATTTAAATAGTCATTGCATAATCGAAACCATATATGGAGAATTGTTCCCTACACTTGGATCATTCAAAGTGGGCCTCGAGTTCGCTAATGCAACAGGTCACTGTTTGATAAACCATAATTTCTTTTTGTTAAAACCAGGCGCTACCTTAGCGTACGATGCATTATTAGGAAACGATTTTATAAGGAAACATACATGCATTGTAGATAACTTGAGAGATATCGTAACAATTAGACCAAAATTCGAAGCTGAGGAATCAGACAAGGATGAAAACATGGGAATAACCGGGGAAAATGTTAGTAAGACTTTTCAGAGCTCGTGTTCCGGCTACACTGAAAAGGAAAAAAACCAAGTAAAAAGGGATCAATAAATAAAAACACAAACTTTTATATTTCTTGTATTTTATTAAAAATAAACAAACAAAACTACATAAATGAATACAAAAGGTACACAAAATTCCAAAAAAACACACGTAAAAAGACATCACTACACAACAAACAACAACAACAAATTCGTACCTGAAAATATAAAAAGTTAATAAAATACAAATACTAAATATACAAGCACTTACCTTGAAAATAATCCAAATTAACGAGAAACACCAACGAGAAATCTATCCAAAGAAAACCCATCAAAAAGCCGTCGGCAAATCGCAAAATCTATAAACAAAAGGTTAATTAAAAATATACAACAGATTCCACAAAAACACTTACCTGTCAACCCCAACGAAATAGTTGCCGGCGCCACCTCCTCAATTTTATCCCCCACTAAGAACAATCTAAAATATAAACTAAAATTAATATAAATTAAGAAAAAAAGGGACAGGATAAAAAATACTTACTAGAAAACTCCATTTGACAGCCGTAAGATAAACAAGAACAGCTGATCAGACATCTAGTACATAACCCGAAATTATGTACTTCGAGAACGAAGCCCCCTGCCAAAGGATAGCCGCAACTATTGTTCGAGTAGAAATAAATACCGACGCACAGACGGCGTTAAATCAGATTGCATTCAGTCTTTCTAGCGAATTGGCCTAGAAGATATAAAATCGTCTTGAGGTTTTCGAAGCAATTTCAAACAAAAAAAGCGGTATTGAAGCTTTTTCCTATCTTAGAATCTGCTAAAGTACTGAGTTAGCATTCTAAAGGGAATCACAGTGAGATTTCTCACCAAAAACTTAATACGCAAAAATTGATTTGCAGCAATTATCGAACACGAGAGGGACCCCGATACCCTGAGAAACAACAAACACACCAGCAGCGAGGCAGTGCAGCAAAGCAGTGCGCAGGCAGCAAATCAGTGCGCAGGCAGCAACTATCAAAGGCAGCTTCTATAAGTTATTGCATCTGAGTACAACAGGCAACATTCCTGGCACTTGGGCAGCTAATTGCAGAGGTCCATCGAAAACCATACAACCCGACATCCAGGTGGCGTTAGTAATTTTTCCAACAAAAACAAATAAAATATTAAATCTTAACAAGTAAATTCATTTAATTAAGTATATCAAAATTATATTAGAACTAGCATAAAACCCGCGTGCCTTGCAACGCCTTTAAATAAAAACTGTTTATTATGTGCAATGTTTTCCTTAAAAAAAAAAACAAACAAAAAAGTCAGCTGTCATTATCCCTAAAAGGGTTTATTATAGTGCATTTTTTTAATAAATATGGTTAACAAATTGCTGCGTATATCACTCTGCTCAATAAATCTGCAAGTTTTGAAACAGAGATTGGCATGTTTATGTCCCCCATTTCACTGCGTTAGGGGATGAATTTCGAAAAATTGCTTCTTAGTGAATGTCCACGTCATTATAGAGATACACTGTCAAAATTAAAGCCCTTCAGCTCCAGCGGTTTGGGTTAACCCCATTTAACCCCCTTAGGGGATAGATTTCAAAAATCGCTCCTAAGTGGATGTCCACGTCATTATAGGGATGCACGGTCAAAATTAAAGCCCTTCAGCTTCAGCGGTGTGGGTTAACCCCATTTCACCCCCTTAGGGGATGAATTTCGAAAAATCGCTTCTTAGTGGATGTCCATGTCATTATAGGGATGCACTGTCAAAATTTCAGCCCTATAGCTCCAGCGGTTTGGGTAAACCCTATTTCACCCCCTTCGGGGATGAATTTCGAAAAATCGCTTTATAGTGGATGTCCACGCTATTATAGCGATGCACTGTCAAAATTTCAGCCCTATAGCTCCAGCGGTTTGGGTAAACCCCATTTAACTCCCTTTGGGGATGAATTTCGAAAAATCTTTTTAATAGTGGATGACCACGCCATTATAGGGATGCACTGACAAAATTTCAGCCCTATAAATTTAGCGGTTTGGAAAACCCCCATTTCACCCCCTTAGGGGATGAATTTCGAAAAAATCGCTTTATAGTGGATGTCCACGCCATTATAGGGATGCACTGTCAAAATTTCAGCCCTATAAATTTAGCGGTTTGGAAAAACCCATTTCACCCCTTAGGGGATGAATTTCGAAAAATCGCTTCTTAGTGGATGTCCACGTCATTAAAGGGATGCACTGCCAAAATTTCAGCCCTATAAATTTAGCGGTTTGGAAAAACCCCATTTCACCCCCTTAGGGGATGAATTACGAAAAATCGCTTCTTAGTGGATGTCCACGTCATTAAAGGGATGCACTGTCAAAATTTCAGCCCTATAGCTATAGCGGTTTGGAAAACCCCCATTTCACCCCCTTAGGGATGAATTTCGAAAAATCGCTTCTTAGTGGATGTCCATGTCATTATAGGGATGCACTGTCAAAATTTCAGCCCTATAGCTCCAGCGGTTTGGGTAAACCCTATTTCACCTCCTTAGGGGATGAATTTCGAAAAATCGCTTTATAGTGGATGTCCACGCCATTATAGGGATGCACTGTCTAAATTTCAGCCCTATAGCTCCAGCGGTTTGGGAAAACCCCATTTCACCCCCTTAGGGGATGAATTTCGTAAAATCGCTTCGTAGTGGATCTCCACGTCATTATAGGGATGCACTGTCAAAATTTCAGCCTTATAGCTCCAGCGGTTTTCAGTTGACCCTATTTCACCCCCTTAGGGATGAATTTCGAAAAATCGCTAGGGAGGCACTGTCAAAAATTTCAGCCCTTTAGCTCTAGCGGTTTAGGTTGTGCGTTGTCTGTCAGTCAGTTACTTTTTATACAATAGAAAAAAAGTAAAGAAAGTAAATCCCTTACAACTTATTGAACCCCATTTCACCCCCTTCAACCCTTTTTCTCCAAAAAAAAAATAGCCTATGTCCGTCTCCAAGGTCTAAACTATGTCTGTTGCAAATTTCATCAAAATCGGTCCAGCGGTTTAGGCGTGAAAGCGTAACATACAGACAGACAGACAGACAGAGTTACTTTCGCATTTATAATATTAGTAAGGATTATATTCGAAAGGATTAATTATCAAATCAAAATAAAACATTAGTTAGTTATTTGGAAAGGTTCATCTTTTATTGAATCGCACCCTTCCGGCACCTTCATATGTATATATTCAGAAATTAAAGTGCTAATTCTGAACATTGGTCCTTCGAGCCGGATAGTGATTCAATAAGATAACTCAAGCCGCAAATCAGAAACATGGAAGAATTACTCGATCATCAAAAACGACTTCGAGAACGCATCGAGAAGGCATATCGCAACTTTTCCAAGGATGGACCAGTAGAAAAACGGAAACATACTTCCAAAAGAAACTCGACGGTCTCGATGACGACTGGAAAGCGTTCCGCAATAACGAAAAGGAAATAATGAGCAAGACGCTAAGTGAAGCCGAACACAAGCATCCATACTTCAAGGACGATTGGTACTCAGACGTGGAACAAACGTACATAAACACCTATTCCGCAATCAACGAAGAATACCTCAAGATCCGTCCAGCCGCAGACCCAAGAGCCGAGCAGTCATCTAATAATAGTCAAATTGCTCACCATAACAACGAGGTAAAAACTTCCACGATCTCAATACCCACATTCGCAGGCGACTATGCATCATGGCCATCGTTCTTGGACTTGTTCACCAGCCTCATACACAACAAACATCATATCAGGTGCTCAAAAACTCCAATATCTAAAGGGTCATTTATCTGGAGAAGCATTTTTTTTTTTTTTTTTTTTTTTTTTTTTATGTGAAAGACTAGAGTCACAGGAAACGCCCTTATACTGTGTCGACAATCTATTTTCTTCATATAGAGTGCAATGTCGAACAGCAGCTCTAGCCGGGGAAGAAAGGAGCTGTCACAACCTACCCGCGATATTTTTTAGTCCACCTACTTCCAACCATTACTGTCGCGACTTTGACATCGGGGCATCGAGAAACAACTCGCTGGAGTGTTATGCCTCCTGAAACGAGTTGGATCTCATCAACCAACCGATGACATGCGCTTTTTTGGTGGAGCGGGAAGGGCTAAGGAAGGCTATGACAGAAGGGATCAGGAATGTAAAGAGGGAAGAGAAAGAAGGAAAGTTACGTGGGTGGGAAATTGGAAAAGGCGAAGGACCGTGGGGCTGGCCGGGATTCGAACCAGGGACCTCTGGGATAGTAGCCAAGCGCCTTACTCCCTAGGCTACGAGGCCCCCATTTGAGACTACCTCAGCAATACATTAGTAAGTACGCCAACTATGAACCTGCATGGAATCTACTCGTTGATACTTACGATAATAAGCGAGCATTATTAAAGACACAGCTCGACATTCTACTCAGCCAACCGAAGTTAAGTCGCGAATCAGCACAAGGCATCAAGGAGCTGAAGACAAGGGACCCACGAATGTCTCACAGCTATTGAGAATCTGAAAATCTCAACACACAATTGGGACCCTATTTTCATCCATTTGCTTGTACAGAAACTACCGACCGAAACTCACGAGCAGTGGGAGCAATCCAGAGTACTAAGTCAAGGCAAACCATTCCGACATGGCCACAACTGCGTACTTTCCCCGAAACAAGATTCAGGACGTTAGAAGCCGTCAACACTCTGCAAACAAAGGGATGAAACATCACGAGAGGAAATCCAGGGATCATCCAAGAAGAAAAACGCAACCTTCCACGTAGCTAATCACAGCACATGCATCCTGTGCAAGGGCACACATGTTATGAGAAAAATGCCCCAAATACGTGCAATTGAGCATCGATGAGAGATACAAGGTAATCAAATCAAAGGAGCTATGCATCAATTGCCTGGAACAGGGCCATCGCTTATCACAATTTTCCAGCAAAAGTAGATGTTTCCAATGCGGAAAGGCGCATCATACGACCCTGCATAGACCACCGTCAACAGAACGAACACAGCAACAGCATCGTTCCGTCAACAAGCTCGATAATGAACTGCCAACTAATCAAACACAAGTATGCTTTTTTCAGACACCATCCTATGATTGCCAACAAGTATTGTTAGCTACAGCCTTGGTAACAGTGATATCTCCAACGGGACGACAGCAAGTCTGCAGAGTACTCATCGATCCTGGCTCCCAATCATCATTCGTACGTGAATCAGTGGTGCAAAGCCTGCAACTCAAGAAGAAGCCAGTTCACACAGACCTTAACAGTAATCGTAACTTGCCAGCTGGCAAACTAACAAGCTGGTCACGCTGCTACTAAAATCTCGAGATCATCACTCAGAAAGCATCCAGGCCCAAACACTAGTGATCAACAAAATCACCAATCCACTACCACACAAAGAATGTGCCATCCAGGATTGGACTCTTGTGAAGGACTCGAACTAGCCGATCCAACATTCCACAAGCCAGGTCACATCGACATCCTCTTGGGTGCAGACATATACCCCAAGATCCTCTGAACCGGACTAAGAAAAAGCAGCGACGGCCGTACCGCAGCCCAGAACAACAGTATTCGGATGGATTATCACTGGAGAAATCGCCTCAACAGTACAACCAATTACTAACCCAATAACGTTTCTTCACGCAGGTGTCTCCTGACAACGAGCTCAAAAGGTTCTGGGAGTTGGAGGAGATCCCATCAAACCCAAGTGGACGAACGAAGAAATACAATGCGAAAACCACTTCGCCAACAATATCACGAGATGCAATGACGGACGATACCAGGTTCGACTCCCATTTGCAGCCCACCAGAATCAAATATCGCTAGGCGCATCAAGACAGATAGCTGTTCGGACGTTACTGCAGATGGAAAAACGCTTTCAACAAGATCCAGCATTGAAAGCAGACTACGCCAAATGCATACGTGAGTACTTGACATTAGGGCACATGGTAGCAACCAACATCCCAGAGTCAACATTCCAAGTCCAAGGTCCCAACAATACAACGACCTATGGATGTTGTTATTTGCCTCATCATGCTGTCCTTAAACCGAGCAGTACAACTACCAAGCTTCGAGTAGTATTCGACGCATCCCGGCCCACTACCGATGGGAAATCACTAAACAGCGTGTTACTGAATGGACCGGTGATACAAGGAACATTAATGTCCACCCTCATGCGTTGGAGAAGTTACCGCATCGCGTATATGGCCGACGTCGAGAAAATGTATCGTCAAATACGAGTACATCCTGACGACTCCGAGTTTCAGCGGATCGTCTGGCGAGAATCACCAACCCAACCTATCCAAGACTACAGGCTACGGGCCGTGACATTCGGAACAAAAAGTGCCCCGTTCCTGGCAATCAGGACCATGCATCAACTGGCGAGAGACTCGTCAGACACCTATCCATTCGGTTCAGACGCAGTGCTCATCGACTTCTACGTCGACGACTTAATGACCGGCGCAGACACCATAGGGGAAGCGAAGGACAAACAAAAGCAAATAATCCAGCTCCTACGATCAGGAGGGCTAGAATTGCGGAAGTGGGCAGCAAATCATCAAGCCATACTAAAAGAAGTCCCGGAATCCGATCGAGAGGTCTCTCTACCGCTTACACTAAATGATGAAGACGTCAAGGCACTCGGATTGTTGTGGAATCCATCGATGGACACATTGTCATACAAAGTCACAATGGAAGCAGCTCCAGATGAATTCACGAAAAGGAAAATGCTATCCGAGATCGCAAGATTGTTTGACCCAATTGGATGGCTCACACCGATAACAATCAACGCCAAAATTCTAATTCAAAGTCTCTGGTTAACCAAAGTCGATTGGGATGAAATAGTCCCAAAGACTATTGAACAGCAATGGAGAGGATTTCGAACAACCCTTCCGATAATACAAACAATACAAATTCCCCGATGGATCCAGACTCACAGCAAAGGCCAGAGCATTGAACTACATGGTTTCTGCGACGCGTCCATCAAGGCCTACGCTGCAGCCGTATACATTCGAACACAGAACAAAGATGGATCCATAGCTTGCCATCTAATAGCCGCTAAGAGCAAGGTATCGCCTATAAAAACAGTCTCCTTGCCAAGGCTAGAATTATGCGGAGCACACCTACTAGCCAAATTGCTGGCACAAGTTAGAGATGATATGAAATTCGAGCGATCAACGACATACGCATGGACCGACTCTACAATCGTCATCGCCTGGTTGAGAAAACATCCATCATCATGGGAAACATTTGTGGCCAACAGAGTTTCTCAGATACACCAACTAGTCGAACAAAGTATTTGGAACCATGTCCGCACCGAAGAGAATCCTGCAGATTGCGCTACACGAGGATTAACCCCAAGTGACCTCAAACAACACCAATTATGGTGGGTCGGTCCGAAATGGCTCACACAATCAAAGGAAAATTGGCCCATACAGAAAGAGATTCCGGAGACCACGACGGGACAACGAAAAGGTACAACCAATCTACATGTCGATATAGATACCTCAAAACAAGACATCATGGGGAGATATTCATCATTATCAAAATTGCTTCGAATCACGGCGTACTGTCGACGATGGTTACAGTCATCCAAACCAAAACCCACCTATCTCACTTCAGAGGAGATACAGGCAGCCTTAACTTGTTGGATAAAAACCACTCAACATATGGAATTTGAAAATGAAATCCAAGCATTACAAACCAAGCAAACATTACCCAATAAGAGCAAACTAATAAAGTTAAACCCATTCATCGACCAAAATGGGATTTTACGAGTCGGTGGACGCATCCAAAATGCCGACATAACATTCGATCAGAGTCATCCGATAATCTTACCCGAAAAACACACGTTGAGCAAATTAATCATAGATAATATTCATCGCATCACATTACACGGTGGCACGCAATTAATGTTGAATACCCTGCGACAAAAATATTGGATCTTGAATGCGCGAAATGCAGTCAGATTTCATAATCACAAATGCATGCAGTGTTTTCGTCAAAAGGCAGAAGGGCGCACGCAGCTAATGACTAATCTTCCCCAATACAGAATCCGTCCAGCAAGACCCTTCGCGCACACCGGAGTAGATTATTGTGGTCCATTTGAGTTAAAGGTCTCCAAATTAAGAAACAGCCGAACTCAAAAGAGCTATATCGCCTTATTTATTTGCATGGTGACAAAAGCTATTCATCTCGAAGTAGTCACCGATGCATCAACAGAAGGCTTTCTCACAGCTTTCCGAAGGTTCATCTCGCGGCGAGGACTATGCTCCGACATGTACAGCGATTGTGGGTCCAATTTCATTGGAGCAAACAACCTTCTCACACATCACAAGATAGAGAGCAATAAGAGGATGGAATTAGAACTAGCCGAATCTCTAGGAAATCAAGGAGTTAACTGGCACTTCATCCCGCCAGCGTCTCCCCATTTTTGAGGGCTATGGGAGAGCGGGGTGAAATCCGTCAAATATCATCTAAAACGCACCATAGGCGACACGATAGTAACGTATGAAGAATTTAACACCCTCACTACACAAATCGAAGCGGTATTAAATTCCAGGCCACTCACAGAACTCTCTCAAGATCCCGAAGACATGTCCGCATTAACTCCAGGACACTTCCTGATAGGAGGACCACTACTGGCACCTCCAGAACCCAGTCTCTTAGAGATAAACATCAATCGATTAAATAGGTATCAATTGATTCAACGCCTCTATCAGAATTTCTGGACACGCTGAAGTACGGAATATTTGAGTCGTTTACAACAAAGACCAAAATGGCTCAAACCCAAGACAGAAGTGAAAGTTAATGACTTAGTTCTCATAAAAGACGAACGATTGCCACCGTCTCGATGGTTGTTAGGCAGAATAATAGCCACACATCCCGGATCGGATAATTTAATCCGAGTGGTCACAATACGAACAAGAAATAATATCCTGAAACGGCCAATCACAAAAATATGTTTACTACCATCAAACAAGACTAACTCCGCCAGAGCCAACGAGTAATCCCCCAAAAAAGCGCATTACCTTGGAGGAATATCGGCGACGAAAGCAACAGCCACCGCCAGACCTAGACATCCCGGAGGAATTATGGAAGAAAATTCGCCACATTACACTCCCATGGGGTAAGATACGGCAAGCCAAAAGGGCTTTCCGAATGAAGATAAAGGAAGGAACGCTCAGGTTTACAAAACGATCAAATCAGAAGATTTTTGTCCGTCTTCAAACAAAGTAACGCGTGACACAAAACAAACATAATGTATAAAGGAACAAAAGAGCAATGAAAATAAAATTAACAAGAATTGTGAATTAAAAAATCATTTATTTATCGCTCCAAAAAAAACCATTTATTAAAAAAAAAAAAATCTCAAAAAAAATCTGTCCTTTGAAGCTTAACGCTTCAAGGCGGGGAGAATGTTCCGGCTACACTGAAAAGGAAAAAAACCAAGTGAAAAGGGATCAATAAATAAAAACACAAACTTTTATATTTCTTGTATTTTATTAAAAATAAACAAACAAAACTACATAAATGAATACAAAAGGTACACAAAATTCCAAAAAAACACACGTAAAAAGACATCACTACACAACAAACAACAACAACAAATTCGTACCTGAAAATATAAAAAGTTAATAAAATACAAATACTAAATATACAAGCACTTACCTTGAAAATAATCCAAATTAACGAGAAACACCAACGAGAAATCTATCCAAAGAAAACCCATCAAAAAGCCGTCGGCAAATCGCAAAATCTATAAACAAAAGGTTAATTAAAAATATACAACAGATTCCACAAAAACACTTACCTGTCAACCCCAACGAAATAGTTGCCGGCGCCACCTCCTCAATTTTATCCCCCACTAAGAACAATCTAAAATATAAACTAAAATTAATATAAATTAAGAAAAAAAGGGACAGGATAAAAAATACTTACTAGAAAACTCCATTTGACAGCCGTAAGATAAACAAGAACAGCTGATCAGACATCTAGTACATAACCCGAAATTATGTACTTCGAGAACGAAGCCCCCTGCCAAAGGATAGCCGCAACTATTGTTCGAGTAGAAATAAATACCGACGCACAGACGGCGTTAAATCAGATTGCATTCAGTCTTTCTAGCGAATTGGCCTAGAAGATATAAAATCGTCTTGAGGTTTTCGAAGCAATTTCAAACAAAAAAAGCGGTATTGAAGCTTTTTCCTATCTTAGAATCTGCTAAAGTACTGAGTTAGCATTCTAAAGGGAATCACAGTGAGATTTCTCACCAAAAACTTAATACGCAAAAATTGATTTGCAGCAACTATCGAACACGAGAGGGACCCCGATACCCTGAGAAACAACAAACACACCAGCAGCGAGGCAGTGCAGCAAAGCAGTGCGCAGGCAGCAAATCAGTGCGCAGGCAGCAACTATCAAAGGCAGCTTCTATAAGTTATTGCATCTGAGTACAACAGGCAACATTCCTGGCACTTGGGCAGCTAATTGCAGAGGTCCATCGAAAACCATACAACCCGACATCCAGGTGGCGTTAGTAATTTTTCCAACAAAAACAAATAAAATATTAAATCTTAACAAGTAAATTCATTTAATTAAGTATATCAAAATTATATTAGAATTATATTCGAAAGGATTAATTATCAAATCAAAATAAAACATTAGTTAGTTATTTGGAAAGGTTCATCTTTTATTGAATCGCACCCTTCCGGCACCTTCATATATATTCAGAAATTAAAGTGCTAATTCTGAACAGCTCGGGATTCAAAGCCATAAGATAACCTCTTTATGATTTGTCAGACGAAACAGAAGGAACTAATTCGAAGTTAACTAATGAAATAAATGAAGATGTATTAAGAGACGTAGACAATAAATCGGAAGATAATTACGATTATCAAAGGGAAGCTGAGCGAAGCCCCTTACAAAACCCAGTTACTATCCCTGCAAGAGCAGAGACGATAGTGCAAATCCCAATTTTCACTAATAAGGATGTAGTTATTCGTAAAAGGGAAATTGTCCCTGGCGTATTCCTGGCGGCTACGATAGTTAGACCACAAAATAATAAGGCAAATGCATTAATTTTAAACTCCAACGAGGAAGATATAAATTTAGAAACAAACAATATGGAAATCCAATATGAGGAATTGGATAACTTTAACTTTGTAGGGATTGATAGAGATGAAGATCCAGTAGAAAATCGTTTAAGAAAACTAACGAGCCTTTTAAAATTAGGGCACTGTAACACAGAAGAACGCACAACAATCTTGGACATTTGTCGTAGGTACAATGATTTGTTTTATATAACAGGGGACTCCTTGACATGTACCGAAGCCATAGATCACCAAATTATCACGCAAACGGATAAACCCCCTGTTTACGTTCGACCGTATAGATTACCGAATGCACACCGAGACGAAATTCACAAACAGGTACAGCAAATGCTAGATGATGACATCGTAAGACATAGTTTTAGTCCGTGGAACTCACCACTTCTCCTAGTGCCTAAAAAACCGGACGAAACCGGAAATAAGCGTTGGAGAGTTGTCGTTGATTTTCGTAAGTTGAACGACATCACGATTGGGGATGCATATCCACTTCCAAATATAATAGATATTTTGGACCAGTTGGGCAGATCCAAGTACTTCAGTACACTCGATCTAGCCAATGGATTTCATCAGATCCTCGTAAGTGAAAAGGATCGAGCTAAAACTGCCTTTAGTACACCCTTTGGACATTTTGAGTACAATAGGATGCCTTTTGGACTCAGAAACGCACCCGCAACGTTCCAACGGTTGATGAATACTGTCCTCACGGGACTTCAGGGAATACATTGCTTTGTATATGT
This sequence comes from Thereva unica, assembly GCA_949987705.1. Taxonomy (NCBI): domain Eukaryota; kingdom Metazoa; phylum Arthropoda; class Insecta; order Diptera; family Therevidae; genus Thereva; species Thereva unica. Next base: position 48,652,451 of record OX465282.1, on the reverse strand, counting down.
GGACGATATCGTCATCTATGGTTACGATCTCAAGGAACATAATAATAAGTTGATACGTGTATTAGAAAGATTACGGAAATATAACCTAAAACTTCAGCCCGAGAAATGTAATTTCATACGACAAGAACTCTCATATTTAGGACATATAATTTCAAAAGATGGCGTAAGGGCAGACCCCAAGAAAATAGAGGCAGTAAAAGGCTACCCGAGACCACAAAAGGAGAAAGACATTAGAGCCTTTCTAGGTTTTGTAGGGTATTATCGTCGCTTCATTAAAAACTTCGCTAAATTAGCAAAACCCCTTACAAATCTTTTAAAAAAGAAAGTTGAATTTAAATGGGATGCTTTTTGCGACGAAGCCTTCCGTACGTTAAAGGGCAAATTGATCGATTCTCCAATCCTCGCGTATCCCGACTTCGAACGCGAATTTCTCGTGACGACGGACGCCAGTGATATGGCGCTAGGCGCGGTACTATCACAGGGTGAAATAGGAAGCGATCTTCCAATATGTTATGCAAGCCGAACTCTCAACGCGGCCGAAACGAAATATTCCACTACGGAAAAAGAACTCTTGGCAATTATCTTCGCTGTAAAGCAATTCAGGCCATACGTTTACGGTAGGAAATTTACAATTTTAACTGATCACAGACCATTACAATGGTTGATGAATCTCAAAGAACCATCGTCACGGTTAATGAGATGGAGGATTTTATTAGACGAATACGAATATGAAATCAAATACAAACCCGGTAAAGCTAACGCAAATGCCGACGCATTGAGTCGAATCGTGGTTGAGGAAACCAAACCTACTCCCTCTACAAACATACATGCCATTACAAGAAGTCGACAAAACATTTTAAACTCAGAAACTACTCCTCCCGGCTCCAGTAAAGCGACCAATGAGAAAGAGGACGAAGTCGAAACCCCTCACACTAACGTCTCCATAATAGATGACTCAATTTTCAAAAACGAAGAAATAAAGACTAAATTCTTCCTAATACCCCCAACAGAAACTAACGAGGAAAACTTTTTGAAGGAATCCGTACCATTATATCAAAGCCCCGATATCGGTGCGATCAAAGTCTTATTCCATGATGACACAACATATGTTATAGCTAAAATATTAAGCCCTATACGGACGAAACAAGATCAGGAAGTCTTACCTGAAGCTATACAAAAGATGATAGATTATTGCAAAGAAAATAAATTAAATCGGATGGATATCTCTGTACCCTGTCTAGGCGAGAAAGGTCTTTTCATGCGTAAGAACACCCAGTTAAATCTTTTCAAATGCTTGAAAGAAAAGCCAATAAAGATTTTTATGTACACTAACTCCAAGGTGCAATTACACGATGCTGATGAAATAAATAAAATTATAAGCGACTACCACATCTCTCCCTTTGGAGGTCATCAAGGCGTATCACGAACATTAAAACGAGTCAAAATGACCTATTCCTGGCCAAATATGTTGCGGGATATAAAGACATTCGTACACAAATGCGCGTCTTGCCAACGGAATAAACTATTAAGAAATCCTAAAATTCCCATGAACATTACATCCACTAGTACGAGGCCTTTCGAAAGAATTGCTTTAGATATAGTGGGTCCATTACCCATTAGTCATGAAGGAAACAAGTTCCTACTAACTTTTCAGGACGACCTAACGAAATTCTCCGAAGCTCTGCCATTGCTTAACGCCGAGTCGATAACTGTGGCGAAAGCCTTCGTAGAAAAGATTATTTCTCGTCATGGAATCCCCGAATCGATCCTGACAGATCAAGGAAGCAACTTTCTGAGCAACCTTTTCAAGGACATATGTAAATTACTTAAAATGAAAAAAATAAACACAACTCCATACCACCCACAAACTAACGGTGCGTTAGAGCGAAGTCATCGGACTTTAGCAGAATACCTCAGACATTATGTGAATAAGGATCCTCTTACGTGGGACGAATGGGTCCCCTACTCCATGTTCGTGTATAACACGACACCGCATTCTAGCACTAACTATACACCTTATGAGCTTCTATATGGATTCCCTCCCAATATCCCTAATACGTTAGAGCAAAAGCCACAGCTCTCCTATAATTATGAAAACTACGCGAATGAGCTTAGAGCAAGTCTACAGCACGGTTATCAAATAGCAAGGGAAACACTAATTCGCAAGAAGCAACAATCGAAAAACTATTACGATGAAAATACGCAGGCTAAATCATTTAACGTAGGCGACAAAGTCTTAATAAAGAAGCACATGCGAACGAATAAGCTATCTCCACTTTGGGAAGGACCCTATCAAGTGATAGAAATATTGTCGAAGGAAAATTCAGTTATAAAAGTAAAGAATAAATGCAAAACCATTCACAATAATGATGTTAAACTTTTCATCGAATGAAATTAACGTAGGGAGCCTTTTCAATTATACTAATGAATCTTTAAATAACCACTACTGATATTTCATACTACTAACCCGACCTCCTTTTAGGTCAACATGTATGCACCTCTAATTTTTGCTATGATAACAATGACGTATGGGAACATTGTCATCACTCCTATCATCGATAACCCCGGAATATATTTCGAAGAACTCGGAAAGATAGAGTTTTACTCGAATGAGTGGAAGGTCATCACATACTGCGATCTAAAGTCTTTGGAGAGCACCTTGACACACATAACGCAGTACGTAAAGGAAGTAACCGACCTGTGTGAGTCTATAACCGGTGAACCCAATTTTTCCTTGATATGTGACAGCATAATAATAGAGGCTAAACATTTAATGTATGATCTCGGGCAAAAATTCAAGCTACTAAGGAAGTCCAGAAATAAGCGTAGCGCATTCGGCATAATAGGAACAGTGAGTAAGTCACTTTTTGGAACATTAAACGAGGAAGATGCACAATATTATGATCGACAAATCGACAAGCTCCAGATGAACGATAACCATCTCATAAACCTACTTAGGAATCAGACGCTAATTATAGAGACCACAGCTAATATTTTTAATAAATCCCAACTATCGATGGAAAACCAAGTCATCGCACTAGGCGCAAAGCTCCTAAAAGTCAAAGCTATGGTGGATGGCCTATATAACGAGAGCCACAACGAAAAGGTATTTTCAGAAATGGAATCTCTCACTTCTCTCACTACACTCATAATGTTACGTTATCAAAATATTATAAATAGCATAATAGACTCAATGACTGAAGTTAGAAATGGAAAGTTTCACCCAGAAATCATAAACACTGAGCAGCTGGAAACAGTTCTAACAACCATAAGAAAGCAATTGCCGAGCGATATAAGACTCCCTACAAGCCTAAGTCACGGTGATGCGATTTCCATTTATCGAGTCAGCCACATAAGTACGACAATTCATAACGAAAAGATAATTTATGAGCTGAAGATTCCATTGCCTTTTAAAGGGAATTACCAAATTTTCAAAATTATCCCGTTACCAACTATTCACGACGGACGATTATCATTTATACAACCGAGCATCAATTATTTAGTCATAGATTATGATAAAGAACATTATTACGACATGACACGAGAAGAATTTGCAAACTGTGTCGCGGAAAACCACGACCAATATTTATGTCGGGCACTCCATCCAATTTTCAGGTTGGACCCAAGAACCAACATTTGCGAACTGCAACTGCTCAAAAGAGGAATTACAGTTCTTCCCCTTTGCAATCTAAGACAGATTAATCAGACCACTACATGGATCCAATTATCTCAAGTCAATAAATGGCTTTTTTCTAACTTAAAAATACTCACTGTCGAATACATTTGTGAGGATAAAATCGCGCCCCATTTCCTTTCGGGCGTCGGAATAATAGAGATTTCTGGCAACTGTTACTTACGTGCCCCAGATCTGATAATACGAGGGTATTCCACTAAAGTCACAAAATTAAAAAAATTTTACATACCTCCAATGAACCTGTCGCGCATTCTAGAAAATGTTACCAGCAAAAGGCCAACCGAAGAATTCACTGATAGTAACGTAGCTTTAATCAAATATGATCCTCAGAGTGATTTAGGGAAATTATCGAAAAGCATAAAATTAGAAAAGGAACAAGAAAGTCTCAAACGATTGGACTTACATACAATCCACCACTATTCACTGACACATATCATTGCCTTAATAATTCTATCTTACGCTATCTATAAATTTTATCATAGACAGCGCTCATTTAATGTAGCGAGGAGCACGAATCCTTCAGAGGGTACCGAATCTACAGATATGCCCATGCAGGCTGATAGACCTATTGTATTCACGATAGGCTCCACCAATGAGCCATAATAGTAACATATTTGAAACTTTATCTTTTGTCAATATAATGAATTAATTTCAGAAAAATTATAAGAAATTTAGTAGTAAGAAATGTTATTAAAAGCCAATTAATCCTTTAAATATATATATCGAAATATATAAGTAAAAATAAATATAGATAACCTTATAAATTTATATATCATAGACTTTTTATCATATATAATAACACGATTTCAATATATATATATATATATATATATATATATATATATATATATATATATATATATATATATTATAACTTTTTTTTACCATTTAAAACAGAATATATTATAATACGATTTAAATATATACACCTTATATTATTTAAACAAAAAAAAAAAAAAATATATATATATATATATATATATATTAATACAATATATAGATTATATACACACACACATATATATATTTTTGTGTACTTTAGAATTTTTGGTATAACAAAAATGATGAGAAAAATGATTAATAAATAAAAAAAAAAAAATAAATAAATAAAAATAAAACGGGGAGAAATTCTAATTGTGTAAAGAAAGAAATTTAAGTTATAATAAAAAATAAAATAAAATAAAACATGGAAAAAGGAAAACAAATTAAAAATATTCAATAAACAACAAAAAAAGATTATTAAAAACATTTAAACAAAAAAAAAAGGAAAAAATAATATGTAATAAAAAAAAAAAAATAATAATAATAATTAGAATTTTATTATTTATACATATTAACGAGAATAATAAAAATGATGAAAATTTAAAAACAAAACAAAAATTTTAGAGAAAAAATAATAAAATAACATAAATAATAAATGAAATAAATAATAAACGTTTAGGAATACATTTCTTTTTATTAATTTTTATTATTTAACGTAAAGTAAAAAAAAAAAAATTAATATTTACTATTATTATTATTATGAGTATTAATTATCAAATATTGTGAAATATTCGTAACAGAAAAAATAAGTAATGCATAAAAAGTTGATACTTTATTTTAAAAATTCTTTTATTAATTATAAATATACATCATAAACTTTTTATAATTTAAAAACAAAATAAACAATAATAATTGCATCGGTTTACCCTCGTACTAATAGCATTACGTAATAAGAAATCATAACCAAAATGTAAGTCGAAAAACCCGATACTGACCTGCCGACCCCTAGTGATCGTTGTATCAGAAAATTCAATCCTCTTCAAGGATATGAATTTTCTTTTTTTTAGAGGGATGGTGTTATGATCCCATAACAGTATATATCATAAACAGCACAATTGGCATAAATTTCCAATTCCTCAAGTGCATTGCACTTATCAAAATTCTTTTAACGAACTTGCAAAAGTATTAGAGTCATCATAAATTCTTCAAATTTACGATGACTATGTTATTTATCCTAAACGTATTAAATTACACTTTGTCCACTTGTGCATTATCGCCGGAAACCCAAGCCACGCTTGGACTTATGATATAAATTTTTGCTGATAATGCAAAGCGTCCCGAGGGTTCGCTTTGAGCCTAATAACCAACTGAAGGCGAGTTTTGAACCAACCGCAATACAGAGCGGACGCGCCGGCCAGTATCGGGTCTTTACACTAATTAGTAATACATGTACAAGTTAATTTGATAAAATAAAGTTAATTTGATAAAATAAAGTGAAATTCTGTTAAAGTTCAGTGTTTAATCATTTTTAAATATCAGTAATTGCGTAAATAGTTCAAGCTCCCCCGTCTACACTCCTCACCAGACGGAAGGCACGGTGTAGGGACGGGTTATAACAGCACACTCATATTTTTTTTTCTCAAATTTTTCTTAGACATTATAGCAATCTTTTCTTTTTAAGACTCGCGTCCCTCCCATTTGGCAGAAGGATGCTAGGGCTCCGCGGAGACTGATCCGATATCAGTCTCCGATTTGTTATTAATCAGGATGGTCTGGACGAAAAACCCCACTATCCTTCATTCCGCGGGGCCTCGAAGCATAACTCCGACAATTGTGTCGGGGGTCACGCTTTCGAGCTCCTCTTCCATCGCGCTTCTGTCGCCGCCCACCTGGTGCATTCAAAGAATGTATGGTGGGCGTCGTCCGAAGCGGAGTCCCCGTAGTGGCATGCGGAATCCGCCGCCTTACCCATCTTCTTCAAGTACGCACGGAATAGACCGTGCCCCGTCAGAAACTGGGTAAGGTAGTAATCCACCTCCCCGAACTCCCTGTTCAAACAGGTGATCAGGTGGCCGATCAGGCGGGCTGTCCACCTGCCCCTGGAATCATCTTCCCAGCGGGTTTGCCAGACCTCCATCGTGTGGGCTCTAGCAGCCCTCGCCGCCTCCCTTTTGTCCACCCTGCTCCTTTCTCGGCGAACGGACAATCTCTACTGGATCGGAATAACGCCGGCGTCCACCATAATAACTATATTAATACCTAATAATAATAATAATAATAACAACTGCCCTTTTCAGAATCAAATCAGTAGTGTCGTCTTAAAATGTTGCCAATGTTCGTTTCAAGCCGAAATGTTTTTATTCGATTTTTTCGGGGTGACAAATTGTGAATTTTTGGGCTACATAGTGGGCATCAATTTTGCAAAATTGATGACCTTTTGACGTGATAACGTCTTATAAATCGGTGCGGCTCGGGGAATTCACAAAAAAGTTGTAATGAAGCCACTAACGTCCGGTCACGTTACGATGCGCACATTCATTACATTCGAGAAAGAGACTCATAAGAGATTGTAAATTTATGTATATATGTATTGTGTTATATTGTATGTGTGTATGCATGTATGTATGTATGAACAGAAATGTATGTGAATAGACTAATAAGTGAACTCTTCATTTACACAAAAAGTTTGTATACAAAAGTGTAAATAAAACTGAAAAACTAAATACAAGGCACACTTACATCTAAGTATAAAAAAATTAAATTAATTATAATATATATTATAGTTATAATATACAATATTGTCTTTAATTTACAAAGGAGGCTTAAACAGATATAAAGGGAATTGGGGTCTCAACATTAGTTTTAATTTCCGTTTGTATGACAGTTTGTTAATGAGACGAGTAAAGCATTGATTATAATCATTGAAGACCATGAAACATCTATTAATGGGCTCGTTCCTTGCATACTCAGTGGGATACTCAGCCTCGTATGCCTTGTGCTCCGAACTTCCTCATTGAATATGACCCTGTCCGATAAGAACTTCACCTTGAGGTCACCGTTTAGAATTGTTGTTACTTTTATATATCTTGGCAAAATTATATTAACACCGTATATATATATATATATATATATATATATATATATATATATATATACTAGCTGGGACCCGGTGCGCCTACGCTGCACCATAAGTCAATAGTAAACAATAAAAACCATCCATTGACTTTGTTCAGAATTAGCAATTTAATTTCTGACTCAATAAAAAGGTGCCGGAAGGGTGCGATTCAATAAAAAGATAACTTTTTCCAATAACCAAATTACTATTTATTCGCAATTAATTATTAGATTTTTTTAAATATAAATTCAATAAAAATTCAACAAATTGCCAAAATAATTCAATTCAATCTTTAATTCGTTATTTATTACTTGAAATTTCGTATTTGTTTTGTAAATAAAAATTACCAAAATATTGCTTGCTCTGGTAACTTAAATGAATAACGCCACCTATCTGTCAGCGTGATGATTGATGTTTCGACTGATGTGTTCTGCAATTAGAACAGCCAGGAATAACCTTTGTGTTGCTGCACTCTGGTTTCGTTTCTTGGGAATCGCTTGGGATTTGCTTGTTGCTTGCTGCCCTGGTTGCGGCTTGCTGGACTGCTTTGCCTTGTTTCAAATTCGCAAATTCGTCCCTCTGTGGTTGGTTAGAGTAACTGCTGAAATCAATTTTGGTGATTAAGTTACTGCTGTATTAAAGACTTCAAAACTGTCTTTAATTCGGGCTTTACTGGGAAAAGACCTCAATTCTGTCTTTCCAGAATGCTAAGTTCGATACTTAGGCTTTGAAATTGCTTTATTGCTAAAACCTCAATACAGATTTTATCTTCTAGTTCAAGACTCTAGAAAGATTAAAAGCAATCTGATTCAACGCCGTCTGTGCGTCGGTATTTATTTCTCTTTGAATAATGGTTGGGGCTATTCTGTAGTAGGGGGCTTCGTTCTCGAAGTACATAATTTCGGGTTTATGTACTAGATCTGTGTGCGATGTCCGATCAGCTGTTCTTATTTTTCCTGCAGATGTCAAATGGAGGTGCAACTTGGTAAGTATTTTTATCTTTGTTTATTTTCATTTATTTATTAATTTTAGCTATATTTTTAGGTTTTAGCACCGATTTAGAGGGGATGATGAGGCGGAGTTTTGGGATTATCCATTTTAGGGTTGACAGGTAAGAGTTTTTGTGGAATTTGTTTGTATTTTTTACTAATTTTTCGTTTACAGATTTTGCTGATGTCGATTTGCCGACGGCTTTTTGCGTTGTTTTTGAATGGATCTCTCGTTGGTGGTTTCATCATTAATTTGGATTGTTTATCCCCTTTAAAAGGTAAGAACTTGTAATTTAAACATTTTGCATTTAATTAATTTGTTTTCTATTTTCAGGTATGAATTTCTGGTAGTTTTTTGTTGTGTAGTGACGTCCTTTTTCCGTGTGTGTTTTGTTGTATCTTGATGTAATTTTGTTTTCAATAAAAATAGAAGAAATAGTTAAATTTGTGTTTTTTATTTATCGAATCCCTTTTTACTTGTTTTTTTTTTGATTTTTGATTTTTCAGTGTATAGTTTGTTTATTAATAAAAATGCAAAACTGAAAGGAATTTGGTGTTTTCATTTAATTTCCTTTTTTACTTTTTTGGTTGTTTTTTAGTGTGGCCGGAACATTCTCCCCGCCTTGAAGCGTTAAGCTTCAAAGAAAGTGTTTTGAAGAGTGTTTTGAAGGAGGCGGAAATGAATTAAAGCTGCTGTTCTGTGGCCGAGTTTGATGGGAGTGAACATATTTTTGTGATTGGCCGTTTCATGACGTTATTTTTTGTTCGCACTGTGACTACTCGTACTAAATTATCAGGTCCGGGATGCGTGGCTGTTATTCTCCCTAGCAACCATTGTGACGGTGGCAATCGTTCATCCTTTATGAGAACCAAGTCGTTGATTTTCATTTCTGTAGTGGGTTTGAGCCATTTCGGTCTTTGTTGTAGACGACTCAAATACTCCGTGCTCCAGCGTGTCCAGAAGCCTGTAAACGTTGGATGAACTGGTATCTGTTTAGCCGATTGATGTTTGTGTCGAGTAGGCTGGGTTCTGGCGGTGTAAGTAGTGGGCCACCTATCAGGAAATGTCCTGGGGTTAAAGCTGACACGTCATCTGGGTCTTGGGTTAATTCAGTGAGAGGTCTAGAGTTGAGCGTAGCTTCGATCTGCGTTGTGAGGGTACTAAGCTCTTCGTACGTTAATCTTGCATCTCCAATTGTGCGTTTCAAGTGATACTTCACCGATTTTACCCCGCTTTCCCAAAGTCCTCCAAAGTGGGGTGATGCTGGAGGGTTGAAATGCCAATGGATTCCTTGATTTTCCATGGCTTCAGCCAGATCTCGTTCCAATGCTTTGTTGGCTTCAATCTTGAAACGTGTGAGGACATTATTTGCTCCGATAAAGTTGGATCCACAATCGCTGTATAAGTCGGAGCATAACCCGCGTCTTGAGATGAATCTTCGGAATGCTGTAAGGAATCCTTCTGTGGAGGCATCGGTGACAATTTCTAGATGGATGGCTTTAGTCACCATGCAGATGAATAGTGCAATGTAGCCCTTTTGGCTTCGAGCGTTTCGCGTTTTCGATATTTTCAATTCAAAAGGACCACAATAGTCCACGCCAGTGTGCGCGAAGGGTCTTGCAGGACGGACCCGATATGTGGGAAGATTGGCCATTAGTTGTGTTTGTCCTGCTGCTCTTTGCCTAAAACACTGCATGCATTGATGATTATGCGTCTTACTGCGTTTCGTGCGTTTAATATCCAGTACTTCTGTCTCAGCATATGTAACATGAGCTGTGTGCCCCCATGTAATGTCGTGCGATGGATATTGTCGATGATGAGCTTAGATAATGGGCTCTTCTCTGGCAAGATAATGGGATGGCTCTCGGAGAATGTTGTATCGGCAATCTGAATGCGCCCTCCTACTCTCAAAATACCTTCCTGATCGATGAATGGGGTCAATCTGATGAGCTTACTTTTGCTGGATACTGGGAGTTTGGATTGGATCGCTCGTCTCTCCTCTTCAAATTCCTGGTTTTGGACGTTTTTTATCCAGCACTTTAGGGCTGCTTGTATTTCTTCTGACGTAAGGTAGCTAGTTTGGGTATGGCAGGACGTTGATTTTGACGTCTTCAGCCATCGTCGACAGTATGCCGTGACACGTAGTAATTTCGTCAATGAAGAATATCGATTGATCAGGTCGTTATTCGAGGAATCCACTTCGACATGCATATTGGTGATGGCTTTTCGTAATCCCATTGTGGTGTCTTGGATTTCCTTCCTTTTGGGCCAGTGCTCCTTTGTCTGTTGGAGCCAGTGAGGGCCTGTCCACCATAACTTATGTGGTTTCAATTCACTTGGTGATAGTCCTCTTGTGGCGCAGTCGGCAGGGTTGTCTTCTGTTCGAACATGATTCCAGCTACTTTGGTCTAGCAGCTGATGTATTTGTGAGACCCTGTTCGCCACAAATGTTTCCCATGATGATGGGTATTTTCTCAACCATGCGAGTACAATTGTAGAATCAGTCCAAGCATGTGTAGTTACCTGCTCGAACTTCATGTCGTCCTTTACTTGCGCCAGTAATTTGGCCAACAAGTGTGCTCCGCATAACTCTAGCTTTGGCAGTGAGATGGTCTTGATGGGTGCCACTTTGCTTTTGGCAGCGATTAAGTGACAATGGTAGTTGCCGTCTTCGTCCTGTGTCCGGATGTATACGGCTGCTGCATATGCTTTGATGGATGCGTCGCAAAATCCATGGATTTCGATGTTCTGGATTTTGTTGTGAGCTTCAATCCATCGCGGGATTTGAATAGTTTGGATGACTTGGAGGTCTGCTCGGAACTTTCGCCATTGTTGATCGATGTTGATCGGGACTGTTTCATCCCAGTCGAGTTTTGTCAGCCAAAGACTTTGTATTAAAATTTTGGCATTAATTGTTACTGGTGTAAGCCAGCCGATGGGGTCGAACAGCTTCGCAATCTCGGACAGTATTTTCCGTTTTGTATATGTCTCTGGTGCTGACTCCATGCTGACCTTGTAAGATAGTGTATCGCTGGCAGGATTCCATAATAAGCCAAGAGCTTTGACTTCTTCTGCATTCACTGCGAGTGGAAATGAGACCTCTCGATCGGTTGCCGGAACTTCTTCCAAGATGGTGTTGTGATTCGCGGCCCATTTTCGGAGCTCTAGCCCTCCAGCTCGGAGAAGTCGAATTAATTGCCTTTGTTTCTGTCTTGCTTCTTCTATGTTATCTGCGCCAGTCATCAAATCGTCAACGTAGAAATCGTTGAGTACAGCGTTGGAGCCGATTTGGAACATTTCTGCTTCATCTTTCGCCAATTGGTGCATGGTTCGGATGGCAAGGAAAGGAGCGCTCTTTGTTCCGAACGTCACGGTTAAGAGCTTGTAGTCTCGTATAGGCTGATCTGGTGATTCCCTCCAAACAATCCGTTGGTAATCGGCATCGTCTGGATGAACTCGTATCTGCCGGTACATCTTCTCGATGTCGGCCATGTAAGCAATTCGATATTTTCTCCATCGCATGAGAGTAGACATCAAAGAGTCTTGTATCACTGGACCATTCAATAATACGCTATTGAGTGAGTTTCCGTTGGCAGTCGGACGGGATGCGTCGAAAACTACTCTCAGTTTGGTGGTCGTGCTACTCGGTTTGATGACAGCATGATGAGGTAAGTAACAGCATCGGTATGTTGCTGTGTCGTTGGGCAATTGATTTTGAAGTGCTGATTCTGGAGTGTTGGTAGGCACCATGTGTCCTAACGTCAAATATTCCTGTATGCATTTGACGTAGTCTGCTTTCAGATCAGGATCTTGTTGGAATCGTTTCTCCATTTGCATCAATGTTCGAACCGCGATGTGTCTTGATGCGCCAAGTTGTATTTTATCAGCTACAAATGGAAGCCGTACCTGGTAACGTCCGTTGCTGCATCTAGTGACGTTGTGTTTGAAGTGGTTTTCGCAACGGGTTTCTTCTGTTGTCCATTTGGATCTTGATGGAAGTTCTTCTAGTTCCCAGAATCTCTTTAGCTCATCGTTAGGAGTCGCCTGAGTGAAGAATGTTTTCATATGTGTGTTTGCTCGTGCAGCTGAAGTGGTCTTCCCAGAGATGATCCACCCAAACACCGTGTTTTGTCCCACTGGGGCTTCCTCGTTGCCTTTCCTTAGGCCGGCCAAGATGATCATGGGGAATACATCTGCTCCCAAAAGGATGTCGATGTGACCCGGCTTGTGGAATGTTGGATCCGCTAATTCGAGACCCTTTAAGTGCGCCCAATCCTTGCTAGAACATTCACTATTTGGTAATGGATTAGTTATTTTGTTAATTACCATTGCCTGGACCTGGATGTTTTTCGCCTGTTGGTTTCGTGTCTTTAGTTGCAGCGAGGCCCATTTTGTGATTTTCCCGGCTGGCATGTTACCGATTACGCTTAATGCTGTTTGTATTGGCTCCTTTTTGAGTTGTAGATTTTGAACCACTGCTTCACGTACGAATGAGGATTGAGATCCGGGATCAATGAGTGCTCTGCAGACCTGCTCTCGTCCAGTTGGAGATACTACGGTGACCAGGGCTGTGGCTAATAGTACTTGTCGGCAGTCGTAGGGTGCTGCCTGAGCGAAGTATGTTTGTGTTTGGTTGGATGGTAATTCATCGTTTGAACTTGAGGGCGGTGACACGCTGCTGTTGGTTTGACTCGCTGACTGGATTCTGTGTAAGGTTGTATGGTGAGTCTTTCCGCATTGGAAACATCTACCTTTACTGGGACATTGTGATGAGCGATGGCCTGCTCTCAGGCAATTGATGCATAGATCCTTTGATTTGACTGTGTTATATCTCTCATCAATGCTGAACTGCACATATTTGGGGCATTTCCCTATGGCATGTGCGCCTTTGCACAGGATGCATACGCTTTGATTTGCGACGTGGAAGGCTTGGCTTCTTCTTCTTGGGTGCTCTCTGGACTTGCTTTCGTGAGGTTCATTCTTGTGGATTGTTGGTTTGCTGACAGCTTCCAAGGTTCTGAACCTGGTTTCCAAGAATTCGCGTAGGTCCACCCATGTTGGAATCGATTGCCTTGATTTGGTGCTCTGCGACTGTTCCCAATGTTCGTGAGTTTCGCTTGGTAGTTTTTGGACCAGCAAGTGGATGAGAATGGGATCCCAATTTTTTGTTGAGACCTCCAGATTCTCAATGGCAGTGAGGCATTCGTGTGTCCTCGGTTTTAGCTCCTTGATGCTTCGAGCTGTTTCTCGGGTTAGTTTTGGTTGGTTGAGCAGAATGTCGAGCTGGGTTTTCAACAATGCTCTCTTGTTGTCGTAGTTATCGACGAGAAGTTGCCATGCTGGTTCATAATTGGCGTCACTAATGAGCGTGTTGCTGAGTAGTCGTGCAGCTTCTCCAGAAAGATGAGCCTTTAGATATTGGAGTTTTTGTGCTCCTGTTAACGATATTTTGTTATGCACAAGGCTGGAAAATAAATCCAGGAATGATGGCCACGACTCGTAATCCCCTGCAAATGTGGGTATCGAGATCCTTGGTAGTTTCACATTGTTGTTGTGTTGCGAAGTGCAGCTGCTGTTTAAATCGGCTGATGACTGCTCCGCTCGTGCGACTGGTTCTGTGACTGACAGCGTTTTGTGATAGTCTTCATCGATTTTGCAGTACATCTCGACATAGGCGTTTTCTGTGTCGGCATACCAATCCTCTTTGAAGTATAGCTGCTCTTTCTCGTCCTTCGTCTTGACTGATGTAATCTGTCGATGATTGTTCTTGAATTCCGTCCAGTCATCGTCGAGCATCTTGAGCCTTTTTTGAAAATACTGCGCTGTCTTCCTAGATGGGCCATCCTTGAGATAGTTTCTGAAAGACCTTTCGAGTCTCTCTCGTACTTCGCTCTGTTGAATTATTAAAGCATCCATGCTTGTATTGCGGCTTAAGTTATTTTATTGAATCACGATCCGGCTCGAAGGACCAATGTTCAGAATTAGCAATTTAATTTCTGACTCAATAAAAAGGTGCCGGAAGGGTGCGATTCAATAAAAAGATAACTTTTTCCAATAACCAAATTACTATTTATTCGCAATTAATTATTAGATTTTTTTAAATATAAATTCAATAAAAATTCAACAAATTGCCAAAATAATTCAATTCAATCTTTAATTCGTTATTTATTACTTGAAATTTCGTATTTGTTTTGTAAATAAAAATTACCAAAATATTGCTTGCTCTGGTAACTTAAATGAATAACGCCACCTATCTGTCAGCGTGATGATTGATGTTTCGACTGATGTGTTCTGCAATTAGAACAGCCAGGAATAACCTTTGTGTTGCTGCACTCTGGTTTCGTTTCTTGGGAATCGCTTGGGATTTGCTTGTTGCTTGCTGCCCTGGTTGCGGCTTGCTGGACTGCTTTGCCTTGTTTCAAATTCGCAAATTCGTCCCTCTGTGGTTGGTTAGAGTAACTGCTGAAATCAATTTTGGTGATTAAGTTACTGCTGTATTAAAGACTTCAAAACTGTCTTTAATTCGGGCTTTACTGGGAAAAGACCTCAATTCTGTCTTTCCAGAATGCTAAGTTCGATACTTAGGCTTTGAAATTGCTTTATTGCTAAAACCTCAATACAGATTTTATCTTCTAGTTCAAGACTCTAGAAAGATTAAAAGCAATCTGATTCAACGCCGTCTGTGCGTCGGTATTTATTTCTCTTTGAATAATGGTTGGGGCTATTCTGTAGTAGGGGGCTTCGTTCTCGAAGTACATAATTTCGGGTTTATGTACTAGATCTGTGTGCGATGTCCGATCAGCTGTTCTTGTTTTTCCTGCAGATGTCAAATGGAGGTGCAACTTGGTAAGTATTTTTATCTTTGTTTATTTTCATTTATTTATTAATTTTAGCTATATTTTTAGGTTTTAGCACCGATTTAGAGGGGATGATGAGGCGGAGTTTTGGGATTATCCATTTTAGGGTTGACAGGTAAGAGTTTTTGTGGAATTTGTTTGTATTTTTTACTAATTTTTCGTTTACAGATTTTGCTGATGTCGATTTGCCGACGGCTTTTTGCGTTGTTTTTGAATGGATCTCTCGTTGGTGGTTTCATCATTAATTTGGAGTGTTTATCCCCTTTAAAAGGTAAGAACTTGTAATTTAAACATTTTGCATTTAATTAATTTGTTTTCTATTTTCAGGTATGAATTTCTGGTAGTTTTTTGTTGTGTAGTGACGTCCTTTTTCCGTGTGTGTTTTGTTGTATCTTGATGTAATTTTGTTTTCAATAAAAATAGAAGAAATAGTTAAATTTGTGTTTTTTATTTATCGAATCCCTTTTTACTTGTTTTTTTTTTGATTTTTGATTTTTCAGTGTATAGTTTGTTTATTAATAAAAATGCAAAACTGAAAGGAATTTGGTGTTTTCATTTAATTTCCTTTTTTACTTTTTTGGTTGTTTTTTAGTGTGGCCGGAACATTCTCCCCGCCTTGAAGCGTTAAGCTTCAAAGAAAGTGTTTTGAAGAGTGTTTTGAAGGAGGCGGAAATGAATTAAAGCTGCTGTTCTGTGGCCGAGTTTGATGGGAGTGAACATATTTTTGTGATTGGCCGTTTCATGACGTTATTTTTTGTTCGCACTGTGACTACTCGTACTAAATTATCAGGTCCGGGATGCGTGGCTGTTATTCTCCCTAGCAACCATTGTGACGGTGGCAATCGTTCATCCTTTATGAGAACCAAGTCGTTGATTTTCATTTCTGTAGTGGGTTTGAGCCATTTCGGTCTTTGTTGTAGACGACTCAAATACTCCGTGCTCCAGCGTGTCCAGAAGCCTTGGTGTAAACGTTGGATGAACTGGTATCTGTTTAGCCGATTGATGTTTGTGTCGAGTAGGCTGGGTTCTGGCGGTGTAAGTAGTGGGCCACCTATCAGGAAATGTCCTGGGGTTAAAGCTGACACGTCATCTGGGTCTTGGGTTAATTCAGTGAGAGGTCTAGAGTTGAGCGTAGCTTCGATCTGCGTTGTGAGGGTACTAAGCTCTTCGTACGTTAATCTTGCATCTCCAATTGTGCGTTTCAAGTGATACTTCACCGATTTTACCCCGCTTTCCCAAAGTCCTCCAAAGTGGGGTGATGCTGGAGGGTTGAAATGCCAATGGATTCCTTGATTTTCCATGGCTTCAGCCAGATCTCGTTCCAATGCTTTGTTGGCTTCAATCTTGAAACGTGTGAGGACATTATTTGCTCCGATAAAGTTGGATCCACAATCGCTGTATAAGTCGGAGCATAACCCGCGTCTTGAGATGAATCTTCGGAATGCTGTAAGGAATCCTTCTGTGGAGGCATCGGTGACAATTTCTAGATGGATGGCTTTAGTCACCATGCAGATGAATAGTGCAATGTAGCCCTTTTGGCTTCGAGCGTTTCGCGTTTTCGATATTTTCAATTCAAAAGGACCACAATAGTCCACGCCAGTGTGCGCGAAGGGTCTTGCAGGACGGACCCGATATGTGGGAAGATTGGCCATTAGTTGTGTTTGTCCTGCTGCTCTTTGCCTAAAACACTGCATGCATTGATGATTATGCCGTCTTACTGCGTTTCGTGCGTTTAATATCCAGTACTTCTGTCTCAGCATATGTAACATGAGCTGTGTGCCCCCATGTAATGTCGTGCGATGGATATTGTCGATGATGAGCTTAGATAATGGGCTCTTCTCTGGCAAGATAATGGGATGGCTCTCGGAGAATGTTGTATCGGCAATCTGAATGCGCCCTCCTACTCTCAAAATACCTTCCTGATCGATGAATGGGGTCAATCTGATGAGCTTACTTTTGCTGGATACTGGGAGTTTGGATTGGATCGCTCGTCTCTCCTCTTCAAATTCCTGGTTTTGGACGTTTTTTATCCAGCACTTTAGGGCTGCTTGTATTTCTTCTGACGTAAGGTAGCTAGTTTGGGTATGGCAGGACGTTGATTTTGACGTCTTCAGCCATCGTCGACAGTATGCCGTGACACGTAGTAATTTCGTCAATGAAGAATATCGATTGATCAGGTCGTTATTCGAGGAATCCACTTCGACATGCATATTGGTGATGGCTTTTCGTAATCCCATTGTGGTGTCTTGGATTTCCTTCCTTTTGGGCCAGTGCTCCTTTGTCTGTTGGAGCCAGTGAGGGCCTGTCCACCATAACTTATGTGGTTTCAATTCACTTGGTGATAGTCCTCTTGTGGCGCAGTCGGCAGGGTTGTCTTCTGTTCGAACATGATTCCAGCTACTTTGGTCTAGCAGCTGATGTATTTGTGAGACCCTGTTCGCCACAAATGTTTCCCATGATGATGGGTATTTTCTCAACCATGCGAGTACAATTGTAGAATCAGTCCAAGCATGTGTAGTTACCTGCTCGAACTTCATGTCGTCCTTTACTTGCGCCAGTAATTTGGCCAACAAGTGTGCTCCGCATAACTCTAGCTTTGGCAGTGAGATGGTCTTGATGGGTGCCACTTTGCTTTTGGCAGCGATTAAGTGACAATGGTAGTTGCCGTCTTCGTCCTGTGTCCGGATGTATACGGCTGCTGCATATGCTTTGATGGATGCGTCGCAAAATCCATGGATTTCGATGTTCTGGATTTTGTTGTGAGCTTCAATCCATCGCGGGATTTGAATAGTTTGGATGACTTGGAGGTCTGCTCGGAACTTTCGCCATTGTTGATCGATGTTGATCGGGACTGTTTCATCCCAGTCGAGTTTTGTCAGCCAAAGACTTTGTATTAAAATTTTGGCATTAATTGTTACTGGTGTAAGCCAGCCGATGGGGTCGAACAGCTTCGCAATCTCGGACAGTATTTTCCGTTTTGTATATGTCTCTGGTGCTGACTCCATGCTGACCTTGTAAGATAGTGTATCGCTGGCAGGATTCCATAATAAGCCAAGAGCTTTGACTTCTTCTGCATTCACTGCGAGTGGAAATGAGACCTCTCGATCGGTTGCCGGAACTTCTTCCAAGATGGTGTTGTGATTCGCGGCCCATTTTCGGAGCTCTAGCCCTCCAGCTCGGAGAAGTCGAATTAATTGCCTTTGTTTCTGTCTTGCTTCTTCTATGTTATCTGCGCCAGTCATCAAATCGTCAACGTAGAAATCGTTGAGTACAGCGTTGGAGCCGATTTGGAACATTTCTGCTTCATCTTTCGCCAATTGGTGCATGGTTCGGATGGCAAGGAAAGGAGCGCTCTTTGTTCCGAACGTCACGGTTAAGAGCTTGTAGTCTCGTATAGGCTGATCTGGTGATTCCCTCCAAACAATCCGTTGGTAATCGGCATCGTCTGGATGAACTCGTATCTGCCGGTACATCTTCTCGATGTCGGCCATGTAAGCAATTCGATATTTTCTCCATCGCATGAGAGTAGACATCAAAGAGTCTTGTATCACTGGACCATTCAATAATACGCTATTGAGTGAGTTTCCGTTGGCAGTCGGACGGGATGCGTCGAAAACTACTCTCAGTTTGGTGGTCGTGCTACTCGGTTTGATGACAGCATGATGAGGTAAGTAACAGCATCGGTATGTTGCTGTGTCGTTGGGCAATTGATTTTGAAGTGCTGATTCTGGAGTGTTGGTAGGCACCATGTGTCCTAACGTCAAATATTCCTGTATGCATTTGACGTAGTCTGCTTTCAGATCAGGATCTTGTTGGAATCGTTTCTCCATTTGCATCAATGTTCGAACCGCGATGTGTCTTGATGCGCCAAGTTGTATTTTATCAGCTACAAATGGAAGCCGTACCTGGTAACGTCCGTTGCTGCATCTAGTGACGTTGTGTTTGAAGTGGTTTTCGCAACGGGTTTCTTCTGTTGTCCATTTGGATCTTGATGGAAGTTCTTCTAGTTCCCAGAATCTCTTTAGCTCATCGTTAGGAGTCGCCTGAGTGAAGAATGTTTTCATATGTGTGTTTGCTCGTGCAGCTGAAGTGGTCTTCCCAGAGATGATCCACCCAAACACCGTGTTTTGTCCCACTGGGGCTTCCTCGTTGCCTTTCCTTAGGCCGGCCAAGATGATCATGGGGAATACATCTGCTCCCAAAAGGATGTCGATGTGACCCGGCTTGTGGAATGTTGGATCCGCTAATTCGAGACCCTTTAAGTGCGCCCAATCCTTGCTAGAACATTCACTATTTGGTAATGGATTAGTTATTTTGTTAATTACCATTGCCTGGACCTGGATGTTCTTCGCCTGTTGGTTTCGTGTCTTTAGTTGCAGCGAGGCCCATTTTGTGATTTTCCCGGCTGGCATGTTACCGATTACGCTTAATGCTGTTTGTATTGGCTCCTTTTTGAGTTGTAGATTTTGAACCACTGCTTCACGTACGAATGAGGATTGAGATCCGGGATCAATGAGTGCTCTGCAGACCTGCTCTCGTCCAGTTGGAGATACTACGGTGACCAGGGCTGTGGCTAATAGTACTTGTCGGCAGTCGTAGGGTGCTGCCTGAGCGAAGTATGTTTGTGTTTGGTTGGATGGTAATTCATCGTTTGAACTTGAGGGCGGTGACACGCTGCTGTTGGTTTGACTCGCTGACTGGATTCTGTGTAAGGTTGTATGGTGAGTCTTTCCGCATTGGAAACATCTACCTTTACTGGGACATTGTGATGAGCGATGGCCTGCTCTCAGGCAATTGATGCATAGATCCTTTGATTTGACTGTGTTATATCTCTCATCAATGCTGAACTGCACATATTTGGGGCATTTCCCTATGGCATGTGCGCCTTTGCACAGGATGCATACGCTTTGATTTGCGACGTGGAAGGCTTGGCTTCTTCTTCTTGGGTGCTCTCTGGACTTGCTTTCGTGAGGTTCATTCTTGTGGATTGTTGGTTTGCTGACAGCTTCCAAGGTTCTGAACCTGGTTTCCAAGAATTCGCGTAGGTCCACCCATGTTGGAATCGATTGCCTTGATTTGGTGCTCTGCGACTGTTCCCAATGTTCGTGAGTTTCGCTTGGTAGTTTTTGGACCAGCAAGTGGATGAGAATGGGATCCCAATTTTTTGTTGAGACCTCCAGATTCTCAATGGCAGTGAGGCATTCGTGTGTCCTCGTTTTTAGCTCCTTGATGCCTTGAGCTGTTTCTCGGGTTAGTTTTGGTTGGTTGAGCAGAATGTCGAGCTGGGTTTTCAACAATGCTCTCTTGTTGTCGTAGTTATCGACGAGAAGTTGCCATGCTGGTTCATAATTGGCGTCACTAATGAGCGTGTTGCTGAGTAGTCGTGCAGCTTCTCCAGAAAGATGAGCCTTTAGATATTGGAGTTTTTGTGCTCCTGTTAACGATATTTTGTTATGCACAAGGCTGGAAAATAAATCCAGGAATGATGGCCACGACTCGTAATCCCCTGCAAATGTGGGTATCGAGATCCTTGGTAGTTTCACATTGTTGTTGTGTTGCGAAGTGCAGCTGCTGTTTAAATCGGCTGATGACTGCTCCGCTCGTGCGACTGGTTCTGTGACTGACAGCGTTTTGTGATAGTCTTCATCGATTTTGCAGTACATCTCGACATAGGCGTTTTCTGTGTCGGCATACCAATCCTCTTTGAAGTATAGCTGCTCTTTCTCGTCCTTCGTCTTGACTGATGTAATCTGTCGATGATTGTTCTTGAATTCCGTCCAGTCATCGTCGAGCATCTTGAGCCTTTTTTGAAAATACTGCGCTGTCTTCCTAGATGGGCCATCCTTGAGATAGTTTCTGAAAGACCTTTCGAGTCTCTCTCGTACTTCGCTCTGTTGAATTATTAAAGCATCCATGCTTGTATTGCGGCTTAAGTTATTTTATTGAATCACGATCCGGCTCGAAGGACCAATGTTCAGAATTAGCAATTTAATTTCTGACTCAATAAAAAGGTGCCGGAAGGGTGCGATTCAATAAAAAGATAACTTTTTCCAATAACCAAATTACTATTTATTCGCAATTAATTATTAGATTTTTTTAAATATAAATTCAATAAAAATTCAACAAATTGCCAAAATAATTCAATTCAATCTTTAATTCGTTATTTATTACTTGAAATTTCGTATTTGTTTTGTAAATAAAAATTACCAAAATATTGCTTGCTCTGGTAACTTAAATGAATAACGCCACCTATCTGTCAGCGTGATGATTGATGTTTCGACTGATGTGTTCTGCAATTAGAACAGCCAGGAATAACCTTTGTGTTGCTGCACTCTGGTTTCGTTTCTTGGGAATCGCTTGGGATTTGCTTGTTGCTTGCTGCCCTGGTTGCGGCTTGCTGGACTGCTTTGCCTTGTTTCAAATTCGCAAATTCGTCCCTCTGTGGTTGGTTAGAGTAACTGCTGAAATCAATTTTGGTGATTAAGTTACTGCTGTATTAAAGACTTCAAAACTGTCTTTAATTCGGGCTTTACTGGGAAAAGACCTCAATTCTGTCTTTCCAGAATGCTAAGTTCGATACTTAGGCTTTGAAATTGCTTTATTGCTAAAACCTCAATACAGATTTTATCTTCTAGTTCAAGACTCTAGAAAGATTAAAAGCAATCTGATTCAACGCCGTCTGTGCGTCGGTATTTATTTCTCTTTGAATAATGGTTGGGGCTATTCTGTAGTAGGGGGCTTCGTTCTCGAAGTACATAATTTCGGGTTTATGTACTAGATCTGTGTGCGATGTCCGATCAGCTGTTCTTGTTTTTCCTGCAGATGTCAAATGGAGGTGCAACTTGGTAAGTATTTTTATCTTTGTTTATTTTCATTTATTTATTAATTTTAGCTATATTTTTAGGTTTTAGCACCGATTTAGAGGGGATGATGAGGCGGAGTTTTGGGATTATCCATTTTAGGGTTGACAGGTAAGAGTTTTTGTGGAATTTGTTTGTATTTTTTACTAATTTTTCGTTTACAGATTTTGCTGATGTCGATTTGCCGACGGCTTTTTGCGTTGTTTTTGAATGGATCTCTCGTTGGTGGTTTCATCATTAATTTGGAGTGTTTATCCCCTTTAAAAGGTAAGAACTTGTAATTTAAACATTTTGCATTTAATTAATTTGTTTTCTATTTTCAGGTATGAATTTCTGGTAGTTTTTTGTTGTGTAGTGACGTCCTTTTTCCGTGTGTGTTTTGTTGTATCTTGATGTAATTTTGTTTTCAATAAAAATAGAAGAAATAGTTAAATTTGTGTTTTTTATTTATCGAATCCCTTTTTACTTGTTTTTTTTTTTGATTTTTGATTTTTCAGTGTATAGTTTGTTTATTAATAAAAATGCAAAACTGAAAGGAATTTGGTGTTTTCATTTAATTTCCTTTTTTACTTTTTTGGTTGTTTTTTAGTGTGGCCGGAACAGACTTAATATTTTTCGAGATATGAATTTTGCACAGATGAAATGCCTCAAAGAACATGGGTTTTGCGTCGGCCGCCATGAATCGGTATATTGAGTCTACTACATTGCTTATTGTATTCTACTTATCATACCCTTTCATTTGATACCCATGTTGAGGTGGTTGTGAAGAAAGTGGTAATCCGGCCTCTTGAGACGGCCGCCATGGATCTAAAGATAAATTTTGTATACTACATTGCTTATTGTATTCTACTTATCATACCCTTTCATTTGATACAAATGTCGAGGTGGTTGTGAAGAAAGTGGTACCCCGCCCTCTTGAGACGGCCGCCATGGATCTAAAGATATATTTTGTATACTACATTGCTTATTGTATTCTACTTATCATACCCTTTCATTTGATACCCATGTCGAGGTGGTTGTGAAGAAAGTGGTACACCGCCCTCTTGAGACGGCCGCCATGGATCATTTTAGTTTCAATAGCGTCATGGCCTACCTATTGTTTGACAGCTGCGTAAATTTGAAATTTTCATTAAATATAATGATTCAATTTAATGACAATTTTACATTTGTCAAACAATAGGTAGGCCATGAAGTTATTGAAACTAAAATGAAGTGAAAATTCCTAAAATTACCATTTTTGTTTGGTTTTTGCAGCTGTTTTTTTGGTTAAAGGTATAAAAAATAGCCTACGACCTATTCTCAGACCTACCAAATATACACAAAAAATTTCATGCAAATTGGTCAACCCGTTTCGGAGGAGTACGGTAACAAACACTGTGACACGAGATTTTTATAGATATAGATATAATATAAGATATATATATATATATATTGGGGTGGCCGTTATTTCCCAAATTAAAGATATTTATGAGAGGACTGGTAAAATCGATTATTTAGATGTCAAAAAGTAAATTATCAATTTTAAAAAATTTGTAACATTAGTTTTCGCGTGCCTTTAGATAAAACAATATCCCCCTTTAAATAACATAGGAAAATCCATTTTCACGTTATGTTATTTATTTCCAACATTATCCGAATAACTGTAAGTATCGGAAATGCTTAAAAAACATCAAGAATACCTAAAGGAAAATTTCCCTTTTGAATAACAAATATAAATAATAAGATAGTCAAGAGATAGAGCCTACACGACCCACGTCCAATCTGAGTGCAGAGTATTTAAAAATTGAAATCTCAGCAGTTACGAAATTACTCCGTTTTAATTAAGTTGATCAATAAAATGCTTATTGTTACGAATAGTAACAAATTTTATTTTAAGTTGTAAGTTGTTTAGATAACATGAATAATATTCCTCATATTATAAACAATGTATGCTAATCATTCTTGATTTGTGAGTTTTTTCACGTGTCTCTAGATAAAACAATTTCCCCATTACAAGGGAAAATCGAAACATTATCCGAATATCTGTGAGTATCGTACATGTTGAAAAAAATCAAAAATAGTAAAAGGAAAATTTGTTTTGAACAAGTACATTTAGTCGCAACAACACATAACCCATTTATGAACGATCAAAAATCGAGATTTTAGCATTGCACTAAATGAATAGTGTTCCCGTATCAAATAAAAACCTTCCTGGCCGTCAAATACGTAATTTTACACTATTTCTTGTAAAATATTCAAAACATTTGACGACACATGGAACTCTCATTGAATAAACCAAAAGCGTTAAAAACAAATTTCTAATTTCTAATGAATAAAATTCTTAATAATAATCCGTGCAATTCTCAATAAAAAAAATTCAATTTTAAATGTCGGTTTATGACACTATAATTAGCATACATTGTTTATACTACAGTCTTGCAGATAAGTTTAAGACCACTTGGATATTTAGAACATCGACGAACTTTGGATGCGAATAACTTTCCTGCATCGCACTTGACAAAAACCAAATTAGGCAAATAAAAAGTCTGAAAGATTTGTAACGAATTGATACATTTCACTCTCCATTAACTTCACAAGAAATTATAATATAAACTTAAACAGTATTTTGGTGACGCAGAAAAGTTTAAGACCACTTTATATGTACGCCATACAAAGTCATTCTGATATTGTGACTGCTGCAAATATCTTTAATTAGAGTTTAAGGGTCGTTTTTTTTTTCAAATATTAGCGAAATGGGCAAATTACAGGTAGATAACAGCATTCTTTGGCAGGTAAGCTTTATTTTTCAATAGTTTATACTGAAAACGATAGAAGGTTCGCTTGCCAGATTGTAGCTCTGCATCGAGAACGGAAATTTCAGCGTGAAATTGGGTTAATTTTAGGAGTTAGTAAAACTTGCGTACAACATACCATAAAGAGATACCAAGAAACTGGATCTGTGGAGCACAAACCAAGGTCAGGACGTCCGCCAATTTTAGATAAATATGCTAAGAAGGAGTTGATCAAAATCGTGAAGGGTAACAGATTCGCCTCAAGTCGAGAAATCGCAAATGAACTTGAAAAGAATTTACTTCATTTCAAAGAACAAACAATAACGCCTGGTTATGTTCGACAAGTTATGTGCGATTTGAATTACAGAAGTCGCCCAGCTGTGAAAAAATCGCTTATAAGCCAAAGAAATGCCAACAAACGAAAGCAGTGGTGCAGAGATCATCGTTAGTGGACAATAGATCAGTGGAAACGAGTTGTTTGGTCAGATGAAAGCACTTTCCAATTGGTGCCTAACTCGAGGAAATGCGTTCGTCGATTACCAAGCGAAAGGTACAGACCAGATTGCATCCAACAACAAGTACAAATGGGCGGGGGAAGGTCACGGTGTGGGGAGCTATGTCATATTATGATTATTCAGACCTCTGCATAGTTGAAGGAACAATTAACAAAGAAAAATACGTAGAGATACTCGAAGGATTTCTATTGCCTTATATTGAAGAGAGAATGCCCCTTCGAGGAACAATCTTCCAGCAGGACAACGCAAGGCCACACACAGCTAATTACACTAAAAAATGGTTTGAAGAACACAATATTGATATTTTGCCTTGGCCTCCCACTAGTCCTGATCTAAACATCATAGAAAACTGCTGGAATACTTTGGGCGATCGTGTTTCAAAGCGCAAACCCGGCAACCTTACGGAGTTAAAAGAATTCTCGCGCAACGAATGGGGGAATATGACCCAGTGTATGGCGGAAAACTTGGTTAACTCTGTACCAAAACGGTTAAAAGCATGCTTGAAGGCTAAAGGATATTATTTCAAAGCTTAAATGTTGGTAATACTTTGCATTCTTATAAAAAGTACGCATTTTCTTAAAAAATTTTTCTGTAAATTTCAGGTGGTCTTAAACTTTTCTGCGGCACCAAAATACTGTTTAAGTTTATATTATAATTTCTTGTGAAGTTAATGGAGAGTGAAATGTATCAATTCGTTACAAATCTTTCAGACTTTTTATTTGCCTAATTTGGTTTTTGTCAAGAGCGATG
>OX465282.1:48618352-48625937 GCA_949987705.1 Thereva unica | reverse complement strand
GTGTTTTCGATAATCTGCATTTGTGTACGACGAGACTCTTGATTATGAAAGCCACAATCTTATAAAAATAGGAGGGATGGACAAAGAATGCAGATTTTGCAATGCTCTTAAATGGAAAGATGAAGCAACAGGCATATGTTGTTCGGGTGGAAAAGTAGTCCTTCCTTCAATAGACGAGCCAGTTGAACCTCTTAAAGACTTTTCTGTTATGAAACAGATGAGTCTCGCCGTTTTCTAAAAAACATAAGGAAATACAATACATGTTTCCATATGACATCTTTTGGGCGGATAACATTGTATCAATGCCAGGATTTTGCCCGACTTTCACAATCAAGGGCAAGTATACCACACAATTGGCTCTTTGCGTCCTGCTACCAATACGCAACCAAAATTTTTGCAAGTTTATTTCATGGGGATATATATATGTATATATATATATATATATATATATATATATATATATATATATATACTAGCAAAAACCCGCGTGCGTTGCAACGCCTTTTAATAAAAAAAAATTATGTGGGCATACTCCGGGATAGGAAATGGTTATAATGAAGCATGGTTATGGGTACATAAAAGAATTTAGAGTTACCTATAAAAAATATTCTTCAAATTTATTAAAATTCGAGGTTGAGCACCACCTATCGGAAAAATTGTGTACTACGTGCATAACAGACACCTAGGCAATCATATTCAGAATACGTTGGCAACATTAGCTGTGTTCCTTTTCTACTTTTTAGTACTTGTGAGCAGAGCAGAAAAGGAACGCAAAATTTGCTGATTTGAGTAAAACCTATCCTAACATTTTTGATGTTATTTTATTTGTATATAAACAAAAAGTTAAAAGAATTTACAACAAAATAGAAATTTATGTGATTAATTTTCAAAATGAAACGAAAGAATAGTTTTAGATAATTATACAAATAAAATTTTGTTTATAGATGTTTTTATATGAAAAAAGCTCAAAACAATCAAAAGCCATCTATGGGATTTTCAGTAATGCAAAATAATTCACAATAGACTCCAAATAAGAGCTTTCCTCTAGCGGATTTCAATTGCGTTATTGCAAGTGATATCCACTCGTTTATAAGAGCAAGTGTAGTTGCTAGTACGCACTTGTAAAAATTGTAAAAATTAGCAGAAAAGGAACGCAGCTAGTATAAGACGGCACTACTGATTTGATCCTGAAAAGGCCATGGTGCTTCTCGTTTACATGTTTCGTCGTTTTATGTTTTAGCAGCTGGTCATATCGCCCGCACAGCATTGGCAATACAAAAATGTATATATTATGCACAGGTTAACAATTTACTGTAACGGTTATTTATAAACGATAGCTTCTGCCCGCAGGATTAGTACTTCGAGGAGCCTATTTTCTTTTCTAGGTCCCATCTATGTTTAGACCAAAATTCATCAAAATTGATTCTACAGTTTAGGCGTGAGGGAGTAACAGACAGAAAGTAACTTTGAGAGGCCCTTGTTCTATGTATGTAAATTGAAACTGGAATTTTTGATGATGATTCATAATATGCAGAAGCTATAAATAAATAGCTAGTTACTGCAATACACTTCTATAAACTACGTTAAATGTTTTTTTTTTTGTTCTGCGTAAACATGCAGATTTTGCGATGTAGAAACACGCGAGCAAGCCACGTAGAGCTGGCCATGGGAAAAACATGGCTTGCCCAAATGTAATCCTGCTACCTTTAAGGTTTGACCCTGTGATTTATTGACAGTCATTGCAAATGCAACTTTTAATGGGAACTGGAGACGCTTAAAATTAAATGGTAAGTTATTAGGTATGATTGGGATGCGTGTAAAAGCACATTGTCTCCCTTGGCTTCGCCAGTTAAGATTGTGGCCTTCACAATATTCCGTCCTAGTTCGGTGACTCGCAACCGAGTACCGTTGCATAATCTTGGCGCGTTCAAATTGCGCATTAACAAAACGGGTACACCTACTTTTAATTCCAGCTTATGGGATGGCACCCCGGGTAACTCCAAAGAATTTAGGAATTCCACGGGATAGCTGGTAGTGTCATCGCATGACATGACTGTGTCTATAGAGTTATATACTGATGTCTCGCTAGTTATTTCATCCAAGATTTTTTATTTATTTTCGCAACAGTCTCATTTTTTGGTGCCAGTATGGTTCTTTCACACAACCAGTTTCGTCGTGAATATTGTGTCGCAGATTTGGGAAACTTGAGCAATAAGTTCGTCTTCCGACTCCACAACATGACAAAGTTGGTGTGTGAAAAGAATCATACCTTCTTGGTCGGTTTCAAGACGGCCTTCACCAATTTCTAGCAGTTTTTGAGCATATGCTCCTGACTCGACATCGCTGAATAACTGGACTCGCATGTTAGTGGTGAGATAAAGCTTCTCAACTTTGGTCCACAGGTATGATGCTTTCAGACACGCGTTAATTTCGTCTGCTGCAGTGCCTCTTTCGATAACAGGTAAAGTCTGTCTAAAATCCCTGCCAATAACACTACACACCACCCATTAGCTTTCGATTGCTTTGTATGTCTTGTAAACAGCGATCGAGCGCCTCGATAGCGCGTTTGTGTGACATAGTGCACTCGTCCCACACGATTAGTTTACATTGTTGCAACAGGGCGCCGCGGGCGCCGCTCTTACTGATGTTGCACGTTATGGTTTTTCGCTGGCCAGATTAAGAGGTAATTTAAAAACTGAGTGTGCCGTCCGTCCACCGCTCAGTAATGTGCGGCCATCCCAGAGCAAGCCACAGCTAATGCAACATTACGATCCCTACGAATTTTTGCTAGAAGCAAATTAAGCAAAAGGTTTTGCCTGTTCCGCCCGGGGCATCAAGGAAAAAAAGGCCGCCCTCACCTCGCTCAACTCGTTGTAATATTTTGTCATAAATGTCTTTTGCTCGGGTAGCAAGCGTGGCTCAGTTTCGCTGATCTGAGCATCTAACAATGTGGTATCGTAGCTCAGCTCTTTGATCAAATCGGTCGACAGCTCTCGTCGACGCTGTGGTATAGGCATACCGAAGTCGGACAACTTCTTTCCAGAAATCGTTACTATTTTGTCTTCGATAAGACCCAGTGCTTCATTGAAACATAGATCATTGTTGACTTGATCCATCCTTTCAATCTATGCAAGATATCTTCTGATAATGCAGTTTTATACTTATCCCATAATTGAAGAGGATTGGATAAACCGCAACTGCATATCAATATGGCAAATAGTTCTCTTATTTGCGATGGAGAGCGGCATAGAACGGCCTCTTCTATTGTGGAATTCCAATGGTTGTCATCTTCAACAACCCTAACTTCTCACACGTTTGTCGAAAAGTTTCAAGTTCTTGGCCGTCAACTGTTTTTAGATCCAAAAAGTTAGTGGGCCCTCGTATTACATTCAGCAGCATTCGCAAACAGTAACATTCGAAATTGCTAACGTGGACTGTGTAAATGCGACCAAGAGCATCTCCTGCCTTTACACCAGGCCAGCCGTCGACAGCTGTTCCTTGTAAACGACGTTTCCATTTTTTAACGACACGTTCCATGTGTAGTAACGGGGTACGTCAACATAACGTAAACTTTTTGCAAATGCGTCATTTTGACATAGTAGGAAAAATGCAGTAAGTGTCGTCCTAGGTGGTACGGCCATTCTCTCCCTAAAATTGTTTTCAGTGAAGTAAATCCGCTCGCCACTGGGCAGATGTACCGCAAGGTGAGTGACTGTTGGGTGTCTCTCATGCAGAGGTAGACCAAGATCCGCCACGCTGCTTCGTTACTACTAACATATCGCCCTGTTCGAAATGTCTGCACCTCATCTCTCGGATCAATATTTACGTTCCCTTGCTGTCGGATGTTAAAAATAGCCTGGTCACTACCTTTATTTATATATTTACAAATATATTTTATAGCCTGTACCGTATTGCAGAACTCTACATTTATATGGCAATTAAAAATTTAGAGAGAAGAGGAGAATAAGGGACAACCCAGCTATTGTCAACCAATATTTCCCGTATTCCACCTCGGGGCTTTAGAGCTATCGTACGTCCACCATCTTCTGGTGCTCTACGCCTGTACAGAGGATAGCCTTTCTCGTTGGTTTGAGTATCTTTAAAAGCGCCCTTGGATAATTTTTGGTACATTTTCCTTCCCTTATGCATGGTGATGAAGGATTTAGTGCACCACATGGCCCGTGAATCATATTTTTGATCACAGTATCATAGAGCTTTCGATCAGTTTCTGGGTTCGGTATCTCCGCACATATGATTTCGTCAATTTGGTTAGAACGTAATTTTTCCGTCAACCACAGCAGCAAGTGCACGTGAGGCAAACCTCTTTTTTGCCACTCAATCGAGTACATAAAGCACCTCATGTCACCAAATATCTTACCTTTCGTAAGTAGCGGAACTAACTTTTGAACTTTTATTTAAATACTCTGGCTGTTAAGTCATGTCTGTCCGTTGAATTTTGACCTGGCATGAGCTCTATAGTATTTCTGGCCAGGCGAGATTACATGTCATTGTAATAAATAGATCAGGCCTCCCGTAGTTGCGCACATATGTGAACGCATCCTGGGTGTATTCATGAAGATATCTCGGGCTATTTACAAATGATGACGGGAGAATCACCTTTTGACCCAAGTTATTCGGATTTAAATCAGCATCATTTCTTATCGCGTCTTGTAAATGAATATAGTTTTCTGCTCGCAGTTTCGTTTGGTTCAAAGCAATAAATCTTAAGCGCTCACTCTCCATTTTGACGTACACGTCCACTAAAAATTGATGAAGGAGAAGTCTACATCGAAGCAATAAATTAAAATTGTTGCGACGTACCATAATATGATACGCATAAAAGTCTTTGCCGGACACTGTTTTGTAAGGTATGGTTTGTTGGGTAACTGGGTTTGTCTGAGGAATGTCAAAGCTGTATCCCTCTTGTCCTTTCCAAAAAATTATTGGATACTCGAGAGCGTCATAAAATCTATGAGTGTCCGGAACTCTAGTGAGTCGGCCATTGCGCCCCTGAACAACGATGTCTCGAGACGTAGTTTGTTCACTACTAACTACTACGGCAGCTATTTCATTTGAGGTCGGGGCATTGAATCGTCTTTCGTGTTCACCACGTGGTACACGATCTGGGTGTATGACAACCTTGTAATTATCGCTAGTCACTCTATCTTTAGCTATTTTAAATTCATGCACTAAAATGTTGTGATCATGTAGAACTTGTTGTATTTTTTTTAACGTGTTTCTTTCTACACCTTGTACGTACTCAGAACGCCTATTGACTTGTGCGTCCTCATCCCCATGAAATAAACTTGCAAAAATTTTGGTTGCGTATTGGTAGCAGGACGCAAAGAGCCAATTGTGTGGTATACTTGCCCTTGGATTGTGAAAGTCGGGCAAAATCCTGGCATTGATACAATGTTATCCGCCCCAAAAGATGTCATATGGAAACATGTATTGTATTTCCTTATGTTTTTTAGAAAACGGCGAGACTCATCTGTTTCATAACAGAAAAGTTCTTTAAGAGGTTCACTGGCTCGTCTATTGAAGGAAGGACTACTTTTCCACCCGAACAACATATGCCTGTTGCTTCATCTTTCCATTTAAGAGCATTGCAAAATCTGCATTCTTTGTCCATCCCTCCTATTTTATAAGATTGTGGCTTTCATAATCAAGAGTCTCGTCGTACACAAATGCAGATTTATCGAAAACACTCCACGTGTTCCTTGTGAATATTTGACGTCGTTGTTGTACCCTTTCAGCAACAGCGCGTCTGCGAGATTCTGCTGCTTCAACGGTTTCTGTAGCTCTTTGGGACTCATTGTATGTAGCTCGCTGAAGACGCCGAACTTGAGACTGTTCTGGTGTCTCAGCAGCCCGTTGAGATGCTATATATTCAGCATTCTTCTGACGCCGAGCTTGGGACTGCTCTGGTGACAGAGCAGCTCTGTGTGCTTCCTCACGCACTGCTGTTCAAGCCTTCGCAGTTCAGCTTGTGGAAACGTTTCGTCAAGTCTAGCAACTTGCATAGCTCGAGCTCTATTAGAGCTTTGGGAAAGATTAGACTTACGCTTTCGTGGCATAATTCTTTTTATTGTTTCTTTTTCTATACTATGTACTAAAAAATCCAGTACGGCTTTTATTATTTTATACTTCAAAAATGCAATACCACTGCCTATCCAATTGAAATAATAATTATTGTTTAACAGAAAACAGGTATTATTGTAAATATGTAGCTATAAATTATAAACTAAAAAGAAAAATTAAATACATACCTATAAAGTAACTGGCTTTTCTATTGTATTATTTTAACTTCATTTGTGTGTACGGTAAAGAGTGATTATTTAGAAAGTAAACAATTTAATTGAAATTTAATAATTGACTATTTAATATTTTAAGTAACCTTACTAAGTAAGTTAACTACAAACAAATTTACGGTTTCGCAGTATTATTGCAAGTAGCTCTTATTGTAAAGAAAACAAAAATCAAACGCCTACTATGTAATATAAATAGAAATAATTTGTTGTAGGTGTACAAATTGTTAATAAAAATATGCATTTGAAATAAATATCAAATTGTATTGCATTTTCGATTCACTATTTTTAGCGATAATGGCTTACAAATAAAAGATAGATATGTATATGCTTTCGCGGACTGTTTTTGTATAAATTTTTTTGTAAAGATACATTTCCATCATACATTATATTCGTGTAACTTTTAAGCTTTTTGCAGCGCACGCCAGAATGGGCGAATTTTTTCCGATTTACGTGATACTTATATTGTTATATTTTGGCCTATTTACTCAATTATTGTTATATTTTGGCCTATTTACTCAATAGCTTTATAAATTATAGCCTATAGCAAAAAACCCGTGTGCGTTGCAAGGCTTTTAAATAAAAAAAAATTATGTGTGCGTTGTACGCGGTAGGAAAAAAAGTATAATGAAAAAAACAATAAATCTGGAAAAAAATTGCCTCTTCCCAATCTTATCGGTGATTCAATTAGAACAGCGTTATGTATTCAAGTAGATGCATCTAAACATATAACTTCTCGGTGAATTGCAATTTAACTTTCTCTTTTTGGTTAGCCGTTACACTGCTCCCTTCTTACTCAGTATTCGTCCCGAACACAGCTTCCTCCAGGTCCCGTTTTTTCCGATCGAACTTTTTGGAAGCGATAGATGACATCGTTTAACCTCGTGATGACAATGTAGGGCGCACAAATTTGCAAACTTCGACTCTTTCTACCGTTTTTACTGTTTCTATACTGGTTAGAGGCAATTTTAGAAATTTACTACATTTCAGAATGTGGCTTGGGAAAATTCGTGCGTCATATTGGACCCGCATTTTGAATTTATAAGTTTTGATCATAATTCGTTATTTGCAACCTTAAAAACCCTAGATATTCACTTTCATTGGAATCGGAATACAATTGGAAAAATGCGTCCGCCATTTTGAATTTATAAGTTTTGATCATAAATTCGTTATTTGCAACCTAAAATCCCCCAGATTTCGATTTTCATTGGAATCGGAACACAATTGGCAAAATTCGTCGGCCATATTGGCACGGCCATTTTGAATTTATAAGTTTT